>VWZP01009842.1:0-16638 GCA_013396995.1 Dicaeum eximium | reverse complement strand
ACCTTATAAGGAAAGGAAGGGTTTGGGGCAAACTATCAGGGATTACAGAATAAGGGAGGTTTTAGGGATATACCAACAGTAATATAAAACATTCAACAATAATATAAAACATTAGAAAACCCACTACCACACTTGAAGCCATGTTACATAAAGAACAATTGCTCTGTAGCTGTGACTTGAAGGTATTAATTGACTTGACTGATGGCTTTGTAATACTTTGACATGTTTTTGCATGGCAAAAAAGATTTACAATATGGAGCAAGAAATACTAAGTTATTTTGTGACAACAAAATATGTAAGTGTATTTTTATAATTTAAAGCATTTTAAAGGAAAACTTTGAATGGGGATGTTTTAATCCCACTGTGTTCAGGTTTAAAAATCAGAGTTTAGCAAAAACATGTACTCCTCAGGCTTTTTTAAATTGTTCCTTTTTTCTGGTATTACAGCCTGCTTTTTGAATTATCGAAGATGTGTAAGTAGTTTTAAGAAATGTGTCAAGCATACACAAAATATTTTATAAGGCTTTACTTTTTCTAGTTACAGTGTGTGTTATTGGCGAGCTTTCTTATGACTGACAATTAATTTTTATTTTCTAACTCCTTCATCAGTCACACAAATATTATAATGAGCAAAATCTACATATGATTTGAGCAAAAAATTCTGTGATCATTTTGGCTTTGAGGATGAATCCATCACCTCAGTAATCAGCGGCTCTATTCAATAATAATGCAGAGAATTTTTCAGTTAGTTTACCAATCACTTCAGCTTGATTTATAGAATGTATTTAAAACATGAAGTATTATACAAGCAGAAAAATAAAAACATGCACCAGCCAAGTGTGGTGTTCCACAAATTTGCACTAGTTTGTGTCTGAAAATGGGGGTGTTCAATATCCCTCAGAATCTGCTTCTAAATCTCACCTAAAATAGAAAGAGTTTAAAATCTGACACCTATTTTTTATGACTTTGCATGCAAGATCAGAAGCTTTGTAACAGAAAGAAAACTACTGTAATATAAGAAAGAACTGCACTTCTGGTTTGAGATTATAATTTCAACCATGATCTGAATTCGATGTTCAGTGTCTCCAGACAGATCTTGGAACCATTATTTAATAATGGTTCAATAACTGCAATTCTTTATCACAAATAATCTTGAAGTAAATACAGCATAAGCCAAAGGAAAAAAAATTCCTATATCTCTTTCTTTCATTGCTAATTAAAAATGTATTTTTAGCATAAGAAGAGGAATATTTTTTTTCTAATTTTCATTTAGCAGGATCAGTCATTCCAAAAGGACTAATGCCCTGAAGATAGTGTGGAACCTTATTTGAGGAGTTCTCATCAGGAAATTGGAATCTAAATTGTTAAAACTTTGTTAGATACCACACAAAACAAATTTCCATTGGGCAACAAAGTCCTTTAACTAAAATAATTGAACAGTTACTACTTTCTTTTGCTTCCTGCTATCTTGTGTAACCTGCTAAGCTACAATGAGCTGTTATAAAGCCATCCCTGCTGCTGGTTGTTGGGATCCAGGGCACAGAAAATATCTCTCTGCCTGTTTTAAGAAATTCTGACCCTCAGCAGAACACTGCTTTTAACCTTCGTCCTGGGAAAAATTGCCAAAATTTTGGGATGAGTTACAGCACACAGGATTTTAATATGTAGCAGTAGTGGTTTTTCACAGAGTGCATCATAGAGTGTAAAAATTAGGGTTTTAGGATTTTAATATGAGAGTGAATAGGACACAAGACGGAGGATTGGGGTGTCACCCCTTCTTCCTTCTTGTCCCTTTTCACCTCTATTTCTTGTAGTACTTGTGATAGAAGACTATTGGTTAGTGTGAGTAGTAATGTGGAAGTTACGTGTATGGGTTTGTAGGAGTTATTGGTAGAAAAGTAGAAACAAGGTACATATTAGAAGATAATTGGGTAAAATATCTTTAAAAGGCCTTGGTTTTGGGTGCTCAGGGTCCATTTTGTGCCTTGCTTCTCACATGCTAAGTCTGGTGTTCAGACGGTGTGCTGAATTTAAGATAAGATAAGAATAAACAGAACCCTGAAGACCAAGAGAAAGAGTGTCCAGCTCGTTCTTCACCCATGGAAAAGAACTCAGCAGGGGAGCCCCCTCCAAAGGGCCCAGGGGCTTGGGCTCCCATCCTTGTTGAGACCAAAAAAACACAACAGCTGCTCACCTCAGTTTCACTCCTTTATTTGTTCCCGCTGAGTTCTTGTTCCCTGAAAGCGACAACATGCAATTGTTCTAAGGATTTTTTAAATCATATGCTGTCATGTTAAGTGCAGACAACACATTTTGCTATCAATTTTTATTTTGATCAGCTTCAGATCAAGCTTTTGTGCAAAAATCAGAGACTGATTCAGAGCATGAAGGGAAGGGTAGGACTTAATATCCCTTACATTACTAAGATAAAGTTTTAATAACTAAACTTTTAATCAGATGGCCCATAAAACCCTTGCATATCAGCAAGTATTGGTTTGTAAGAGATGGGTAACCCAAAGAAATGGTCACAGTGATTCAATACTCCTGAATTTTATAAGGCTGTTATTGAGATGATATTTAAATTACCCTTATATGTATGCAGCTTCTCAAAAGTCAGTACTTATCAAAACTACTCTTTTTCACAGAATTTAAAATTAAGTGGAAAACTTCACCATCAACAATTTTGTCAATGCACTAATATAGATAAAATAGATATACAGTGAGGAGTGCAAAATTAATTTTGAAGGCAAAGATAACTTCCCACACAACTTCATGCAGATTTTCCTATTATTTACCTGCTTTGGTACTTGTTTTCCACAAGCACTGTATATTTTTCAGCTGGTAATGCTCAGCTAAAGATTTCTCCTTACCATAGCCTGTATGTTTTCGTGTAAAGATAATTTTAGATCCAAACTAACTCTGTTTCTTTTAAGACAACTGAGCTTTGCCTGGCAGCAGCAACTTTCTGGATAGTAACATAACTGAATTCAAAGCGCACTCTTGCAAAAATATTTTCCTGATCTCTTGAAGATCTGGCAGTATTTCTCAAATTGTTCCTGCAGACATATTAATAGAGAGATGGGGTTTGTGTGCACGTACACACACTGTCCTCTGCCTCTGCATCCATGGCTTTCACTGCAGTTCAAGCAGAACTTAAAGTTTCTGATATGAATCAGGGCCAGATAAAAATGGCCAATAGATGTGCCAGACCCTATCCACGACTTCTCAATCCTTTAAACCACTTTCAACTTGTGGCATTACGTAGGGAAGCAGGGTAGTATCACCAGGATCTAGTGGGAGACAAAGAGAGTGAAGGATTGTACAACATTGTTGGGTCCCAGGAGAGTAAGAGCAGCTGGGAGTGACTGGGAGAGGCCATAAATCACAGCAGATCTATGGGCAGCACTGGGAATTTCTCTTCCTCTTTGTCTCCCAGTTTTCCAGTCCATCTTCTATCCTTGAACCCCTCTCATCCCCCCTCACAGCCCAGCCCACCCTCTCACAAGGATCCCTGCAGGATGCTGAAAGAAGCACTTTCTTTATCCCTCACTCTGCTGCAGCCCCTCAGGAGTTGGGGAAATGGATGGAGAGAACAGCAGAGGAGGCCCTGGAGATTTTGGAAGGGTTCTCCAGCTTTCTCTCAGAAACAGAGGCTGGGTATTGCTGTTCCCCCTCCCCAGCTGTGGCACAAGAATTATTGTGTCACCTCCTGCCTCCTGCAGCAGCTACTCTCATTACCTTTAAATTGGCTGCGCTGGAAGAGATGATGATGCTGGGCCAATCCTGCTCTCCTTGGCTGAGGGATGACGCAGGTAATCATTAAAGGAAAATTAATCTTGTTATGTGAAAAATGTAACAATAGGGGGAAATGTCAGCTATAAAATGCACACAGTCACTCGGTGAGATTACTCTAAAGAGATAACCATCCTTTAAATAAAAGTGAAAAACTCTGAGATTGTTTTACTTATCCAATCACATTTACTCAGTGTAATGTTATATAGAATACTTTGATTTTGAATTGAACAAAGAAGAAAATTGCTTAAGGACCTGTTGTTATCAGGCCCTAACTTTCCTGTGGTAGATTTTGAATGCTTTTCTTTCTAAATATAGTTTCATCTTTCTTTTGAACACTGTTTTTTAAAAATACCATTCAATTCAACAGGTAGCAATATAATAAGCATGGATATAATTTTGTATTTCTAGTAATTGATATAAAATGACCCATATGAATCAGTTTGAATGATTGAAAACCTTATATTAATTTAGACTCAGGACAAAACCTCCCTGGCTGCTTATGTAAAGTAGGATGATAATCCTAAATGAACAGTCATGAAGTGAAGACACAAAACTTGAAAAGCTTACAGGCTTCAAACAGATTAGTTTGTTTTTCTCTGATGATTTTGCATACCTTTGACCTTGTTGTAAAACTACTGAGCCAAGGGAAAGAGTCAGAAAAGATATGCCATCAAATAAAAACAAATCCCTTTAAATACATATTTGATGGAAGGTTGGATTCATGGCTTAAAAGCTGTATTTTCCACAGTCACCCATTAATAGAGATTTTGAAGCTCTCCCTGCTCACATGAGGAAATTACTTTTGCTTAGAAGTCAACAAGCAGAGGAAAATTGGAAAACAACAGCATCATCCTGGAGTTCCACCGGGGAAAATTCTGACACTGCTGTCATGTTTTCTATCACATCTACCTCAAATGTTCCAAAATAACAGTGATCCTATTAATCACTCTTGATTATCATCCCAAACCTGACACATTAATTTGGCTACAAATGAAATCTGAAGTATCATCTTTATTTTTCCTTTGTTATGCTAATCAACATCAAAGGCTGGGTTACTTCTCCTCAGTGCCACTTGCTAACTGAAAATTAATCTGCCTGGTTATTTTTCCTCCTGCACAAACACAAGAAAACTTTGAATTTCTTAAGACATTTTTTATTAAATCAAAGAGACCTATCTTGTCCTGAGAAGCTAGACAATTCCTTTCCTCAGTCATATTGGGAAAGTTCTCCTTTTGGAGCACATAACCAGAATTACAAAAATAGCACAGGATTTGTGGGTTAGGATTTCTGCTTCTTAAACTTTCCTTGAGTTTATAAAGCTCTTTAAATTACAAATTACTTTGTGATTCTTAAATATAAGAAAAGTTAGAATCACATTTATGATGGTTTTTCCTGAGCAGAATTCTTTGAACATCTATTTCATTAATATTATGACAGCATGAAAGTTATACACTTGGTATATAATGTTGGATTAAATTCAAAGTTATTTCTTTAGTAGTTACTTCGTTTTTTAAAGACTGATATATTTTTAAAAGGTGGGTTTGAGGTAGATTTTTTTTTTTTACTTAATCAGTTGGTTAAAACAAATAGTTTAGAAGAGTCACAGTGTAGCATAATTTCATATGGATCAAATGTAAAGTGAAATAGAGAAAAAATTTGAATGTTTTCCTAAAGAGATGTTATTGTTCATATCCATAATCCCTTAATCCTACAGGGACAATGACTAACTCCAGTGGATGTTTACTTATAGAAGAAGGGAGGATTTTATTCACAGTATGGGTAAATTGCCCAATATTCCTACTAACAGTTTGTTTTGGTTATAGCTGTACTCAGACTGGGCTGAAATATCCCATTTTCTTTGAAAAAATGTCTATCAGAATTAATCAGTTTCTGAAAATAAGGGTCAGGAAAATAACTTTTCCCCTTTTTATAAAACTTATGGTGACCTAATCTTCCATCATTTGTGTCAGTTATAATTCTGAGATTTGGCAGAGGTTGCTGTGCATGCCAAGAGTGCACTTTTTGCCATCCTCTTAAAAGTCACCCAAGTGTGACTGTTCTTGTCATTGAAAATTGAAGCTTGCCTATGCCCAACAGATAATTACCGGTTCCTCAAATCCAAATTTATTTAAAAATTCAAAGATTATGATTCTGGATAACTGTAGGTCAAGTGGGCTGTTTTAACTAAGGAGAAACAACATGCTTTTCAACTTCTCCCAGCAAGAAAAAAAAAACAAAATATGGAGGGATTAATATCAAAGTCTCATAAGTAAGACAGGTATAGAGCCAAGGATGCTAGGTTTGGAGCAGTAAAATTGGCACAAATTGTTGGAGAGAGACAAGGACTTGGAACAAAGACAAAGAAAGACAGGAATATTTTTGCAAGGAGATCTGTAGAGCAGATTAGGGCTGATGAATTAAAAGGCAGAGAGGTACATATCAAAAAGCAGCAATGCAAAAAGAATGGGAATGGGTAGCAATAATTAGGAAATAAATCCTGGAAGTTGAGGAAAAGGACTACAATGGAGAAACAGAGCAGATCAAAAGTAAGGTGGAAATGGGAAAGCAACTTGGAGCAGCGAAAGTCTCTGTACAATATACAAGTGTAAAGAGAATTAGGCACTGAGTGTAGGGTTATCAGAAGGGAGAGAGAATCAAGGGCAGAGAAAATACAACAGTAGCAGGTTGGAGGGTATGAAACATAAGATAGGAAGTTAGAACAACAACACTCCCACCCTAATTTGTTAATAAAAAATTTCCATACTAGAGTCTGGAAAACAATTGATGTATGACTTCCACTTTATTGTGTGTGAAACTCCTTGTCTGTGTGTGGACGACACCTTGTTGTGCTGGTGGTTTGGGATCTGCTACTTCCTCCATGGCCAGCATGGCCCTAGTGCACCAAATACATTATCTCACTGATAACAGCCCTGAGAATCCATGTGTGCTCACAGTCCAGCTCATTTTCCTTAAATCTAAGAATACAGATGCTGAAAATCTGTATCCCAGTACTATTATATCACATAACAAATGCCATCATTAAATTCTGTGCAGCCAATGGCTGGGAATTATTTACATTCAGGATTGTGGCACCCTGCATGTTTGTCCCTGTATTCCCCCCAGGACTGATGACATATTTTGTTGACTTGCGTCATTAACATGCACTGAAGGGTGCTGTTCATAGAACTTCTGCTCCACTTGTTGTAGGAGGTGAAAAATTAATAACAAAAGAGTCAGGACATTCAGGAATCAGTAAGGTGGGTTTATAGTCTGTAATTAAAGCATTTGAATATCATCTCACTCTGTTGCCTGTGCCACAGAAGTCCTTCTCATGGCTTTTCTAGGGGATTCCTAGCTGTTCTTACAGCCTACAAGCCAAACTAGAGGCCTCACAGCTCAGTCATTGAATAAAAATCAACAAATATATGGGCTAAATGAGTGGCATTTCAGATTAGACTTCCAAAATCGACCAGCTGACTCCATCCATCTCTTAATGAGGAGAGATGGTGTCAGGTCATCTGAAGCATTCTAAAAATCCTGTCAGACTCAGGGCTTGTACAAAGGATCATTACAGGACACAGAACCACAGGGCCAGAAAACACTTCATATTGAAGGGACAACAGGAGGCCACCCACACCATTCCTCCAGCCCTTCTAAGATCAACTGAAGCGTCACTTTGTCTATCCACCCCAGTTTGGTGTCACTGACACTGATAGCCCCATATTGTCCAAGTGCCACACAGGACATGGCACAAACCCCCTTTGTATTAAAACCTATGGGACTGGATATTATTGTCAGTGGATAATACTGATTTTATCTAAGTAAAATTTAGAAAATTATCACTTTCTCATCTTTACCGTCCTTACACTGTCTAGGGCCTGAAATGGATTGTCCTGTGGCAGATGCCTGAGATCCATGAAACTTAGAAAATGCTTGAATGCAGAGAAAATGCAATTATTTGCTCTATAAGATATAGATATTTGTTAGTGTGTTACTTTAAAAGTACCTGTACAGGGAAATACTTTATTTTGTCAAAAACATTGGGCTATCCAAATTGAAACAAAATCATTATTGCTTTTCATTAGTGCAAATGAGACTAACTCCAAATGAACTAAAATACTAAGCAAGGAAAATAATCTAAAACCCTAATACAAGCAAGAGGATGCTAAACTTCAGCACTTTTAAAAAACACTTAAACTTATAACACTTAAGAATCCACAAGTAAAGTATCTGATTTTATATCATGTGTTTAAAAAACACCCTGTGTCACCATTAATCCTAGCAGTTAACTTCCTAGCAAGACCTTCATTTATTAGAAATGACAGCAGACTGGAATGGAGGGAACTTGGGAGACCTCAAAGAAATAATTAAATAGCAAAGGCAGCATCTGGCCATACCAATATGCTCCAGCAGGACCAGGCTGTGCTCACAGACAGGATCAGGCTGCATTTTCCTGGAGCTTATCTGTAGGAGTTTTCTCTCACATGAGATTCTTGCTGAAACCCTAAGTTTGCTGGGCTGGGAATGCTGCCTTAGATCCAGGTTTTCCAGTCAGAACTACTCAGGCTGAGCTCTCAGTTGTGGTGGGACTCAAGCTATCAGCACAAGTAAGCATCAGCCACAGGTAAAAGAGAAATGGAAGGACAGAAGGAAAAGAGAAGCATCTGAAAAGAATAAATGCTGACTGGGAAAGCAAAAGAAAAACAGGAAGTCTCAATGAAAATATTGAAGGGATTGTGGAAGTTTCTGGTATAAAACAAATCCTCGAGGTACATGCCTGGTCAGCTAAAAAAGGTGATATAACAATTTCATGAGTAAAGTTCTGTGCAAACATAAAGATTTAGCAGAAAAATACATGGGATTGGAAAAAGCCATTTAAAAATATTTATTACTAACTTTGTTATTATTTTTATCAACTGTGATGGACTATGGTATAAATCTCTTTCTGTATCTTGTTCAAAACCCAGCTGATTTCATATCCCAAGCCCATTTCTGCCTCAGTGATTTATGCATTGGATTTGTATCGTTGCTTCATTATACATCCAGGAAACTGCTGATTCTTAGTGCAGAATTTAAATGTTAGCTTAACATACAGTCTCCAAGTATTTATGCTTTTTTCATTTTGAGAAGTTCTTCATCTGTATAAAAGAATATGTTCTTTTCATTCTGACCAGTGATTAAATATTTGTTCATTTATCAATGCTTAATTCATTGATGAAATAATGTCTATTTTCTGTTACATGTGTAGGATTTGCTCCTATTGCAACTGAATTCCATGCCTTTGACCATTTAAAGCCCTCTATAAGCACAATTAATATCATCTTCTCACTTGTTCTCTATTTCTGCTTTGTCTGGTTTGTTCAAATTGATCACCTTTCAAGCAATTCTACCGAGCATGTAATCTCAGCTCCTTAGGGGAAGCTTTTATGGGAGCAAATACCTTGCCACTTAATTACATTCCAGAAAATTATTAGATTGCACTCTCCGGTTTATCTTGTACAGGAAAATGTGGTGATGGCTCTCTGGTCACAGAGAGAAACAGATAGCTTTCCCAGCCATTGTCCTGGGAAAGCTCAGAGAAAGAATCAAAGCAATCCTTAATCTCTGCAGTTGTGAGCATGTGGTACGTGCTGGATGTGGTGTTTATGGTAACATGTTTACAAGAAGGTGTTGTTCCTAATTAACCAATGGTGTGAGAGGTGTTGCTTGTGAAGAATGTTGTGATTTGGGTCAACTAGCACAATGTCAGGTGTGCTGGTGTGAAAGTTGTAAATTAGCCATGAAAAACATCGGGACTCATAATTGCCTTACAGAACCAGAAAATTAGCAAATACAAACCTTAAAACCAAGTAAGGCATGGAATAATGAACAAATGAAGTAGATTGTAGTTTAACTATAACACTATGTTAAATTGTACTTTAACTGTAAAGTTATGTAGTTTGCACATATAAGTAAAAAGAAGTGCTGTCATCTTCAATATTACCAGAAGATGGCAGAAGACCCCTTTGCAACAGAAGGACCCTGCACAGAAACTACATCAAAAACTGAAATAGAAACTAAACGTCAGAATTAAAAACAGAAACTACACGTCAGAAGCAAGAAATAGAAACTGGGTGGAGAATACGAGGAACCATTGCCAGAGAAAGTATAAAAGGCTGAAGCCAGAAGGTAAGGGTGTGCATCTTTGGTGGAGCGGAGACTCCTGAGTGCACCCAACACTGCTTACTTATCTTTTCCATATTAATAAATTGTATTTTGATTATTAAATGAAACTGGCTAGTCATTTATAACATCGCTGAAGACTAATCAGGTCCCAGGTGACCAATCCTGTCTATAAAAGATGTGTAGTTTCTAATAAAGCTTAGCTTCTATGCCTTCCTGAAAATGCTTGGAGTCGTGTTGCCTTCATTCCCATTCCTGACTCATGGGTGACATCTGGTGACCCCTCTTGGAATTGCAGGACAAGCAGGACGCTTCAGACCTCCCACTGGGAGGCCCCTCCAGTCCCCTTACGACTGGACACCATCGGTCCTCCTAGAGAGGTAAGAGTGACTTTTCCCCGTGTCTTCCTGGAGAAGGTCTGTCCCTCTGTGACAGCGGGTAATGGCCCGAATAGCCTAAGAGCTAGGGCGAGGAACAGCTTTTCCCAACATAGCAAACTGCCTACTACCCAGGGCAGGTTTGCGGGCTGTTGGGGTTTCCTTTAACATGGGGAACCAACTTTGTACAGAACAATGTAGTTCTTTCTGTGTGGAGAGATATGATACTTCATATGGGAATTGCTGTCTCAGATAACTCCCTCCACACCTTACTAGCCTGGGCTAAGTTTCATGACTTCCCAGTAGATGTGAAAACCGCATTTAATCCAGAGACTTGGGACACACTAGGCAATTGTCTGTGGGATGAGGCCATCATAGAGGTACGACCACCCCTCAGTTGGTAGCTACCTGGGGATCCCTGTCCAGAGCTTTACGAGGCCAGATCCCAAGAGAAAGTGAAGCAGAACTAGGAACCTCAGAAAGCAAAGATGCTGTCTCTGTGGGCAGTGGCACCCCAGAGACCGAAGGGGTGGGCCAGGAGGCAGCCAGCTCCTCCCCGGTCTGTGCAGACCCACGGGAGACATGGGGGTCCCCCACAGAGTCTATCACTCGCCTAGAGATTACATTCCACTGAAATAGCCTCATCCCCGTGACTACATAAAGCCAACATAGCCTTCACCCATGACACTGCCGATGACAACTCTGGCAGCTGTGTCCCGATCGGAACTGATGGGACACCCCACTTCACACACACACCCCCCCCCCCCCGCCACCCCATTTCCCATTTGCTCCATCTTTGGTTTCTCCAACGCCACAGGTGGCAGCAGGAGTGTCCCTGCCACAATTAGTAGTTCTGGCTGTCCCTGCTCTGGCAGTACCAGCGGGCGTGTCTTTGTCTCGGCCAGCTTCGCCGTGGCAACTGGCACCATCTTTCCCTGCTCCACAAGTCACTTCACCCTGCCTGCCGACCCCTCCCTCTGTCGCTATTGAGCCAGGTGCGGGAAAGAAGGACTCCAGTACTCAGAAGACTTCAGTGCTTAAAGGGGAGTTTATTACAAACTCCATGCCTTTTATAACATGCTTTTCTAAGTGAATTATGATTGGATAGAAAAGAACGAAAAAAGAACTTCTCTCACCTAATTGGTGAATAGGGAACATCATACCCTGAAGGACAAGCTATTACAAACAGTAGCTAGCTGTTATAAACAACAGCTACAGAAAGACATAACAGCAGTCTAGAATTCTATGTTTTCCCAAACAATTTCTCTTGTTCCTTCTTCGACTGAACTGAGCTCCTCTCCACCACAGTCGGCCAGAGAACATCCTTTTACAGCCAGTCGGCTCCATTGCCCCAACCGCTGGTGCCTTTTCTCCCTGCACCGCAGGCGGGGGCAGAATTGCCTCCACTGCTGGTGAGTGTCACAGCTGGAGCGACCACTCCTTCAGCCCCTCGCTTGATAGCTATGGATCCTGCGCAAATGTATGGGCCCCCCCCCCCCCCCCATCACCAGCATCGGCTGGAGTGCCTTTGTTGCAGCTAACGTTGCTTCCCCCACTGGTTGTCGTCGCCTTGTCTGCGGTGCAGGCAGCAGTGGAACCAGCTTCACTATCAGTCAATGACACAACAGGAGCTGTGATCTTTGTCGGGTTTTTTGATCCCAACAAGGATGGGAGCCCAAGCCCCTGGGCCCTTTGGAGGGGGCTCCCCTGCTGAGTTCTTTTCCATGGGTGAAGAACGAGCTGGACACTCTTTCTCTTGGTCTTCAGGGTTCTGTTTATTCTTACCTTAAGTTCAGCACATTGTCTGCACCAGACTCAGCGTGCGAGAAGCAAGGCACAAAATGGACCCTGAGCACCCAAAACCAAGGCCTTTTAAAGATATTTTACCCAATTATCTTCTAATACGTATCTTGTTTCTACTTTTCTACCAATAACTCCTACAAACCCATACACGTAACTTCCACATTACTACTCACACTAACCAATAGTCTTCTATCACAAGTACTACAAGAAATAGAGGTGAAAAGGGACAAGAAGGAAGAAGGGGTGACACCCCAATCCTCTGTCTTGTGTCCTATTCACTCTCATATTAAAATCCTAAAACCCTAATTTTCACACTCTATGATACACTCTGTGAAAAACCACTACTGCTACATATTAAAATCCTGTGTGCTCTAACTAATCCCAAAATTTTGGCAATTTTTCCCAGGGACGAAGGTTAAAAGCAGTGTTCTGCTGAGGGTCAGAATTTCTTAAAACAGGCAGAGAGATATTCTCTGTGCCCTGGATCCCAGCAATCTTTTTCACCCCCCGGCCTTTATCTGCAGAACTGGTGGAACTGCCTCCTCCTCCTTCTCTTCCCCCCTGTGAGGCATGTGAATCAACCTTGGTGTCTTGATGACTTTTGCAGTCTTGAAGACTTGATGCCTTTTGCAGTTCTACCACCACAGCCTGCACTGCACGCCATGGGGCCCCCACAGCGCCAGCTCGTGGCTGGCTTCCTGTCACGATCCGCAAGGTGGGATTCATGATGTGGTTCTTTTATTTGATCTCCAAGTACAAAAGGTAAACAACACCAGGGACTCAACACAGCAAAAAATGCACTTTATTGAGTGCTCATCAGCACTAGTATGTGATAGAGGGGAAAGAGAAAAGGAAAGAAAAGTATAGAAAGAAAAGGAGGGAGTCAGGGAATATAGTTACCAACGCCGAAGTCCGCCCAGCCGTCCGTCGACGCAGGTGCAGGGTCTTCTGTTCATTGCGGAGATCTCAAAGTCAGTTAATTTAGATAGTCTCTTTATAGTCATTTGCAAGAGCAAGGGGTGACAGGCCAAGAGGTGGGGGACATCTGCAGGCATTGTTATGAGGCCTGTTACTCTGGGGTACTACTGAGAACAGCACAGGTACACAGGACAGGTGAACAGGATGGGTGCACGGGACAAGCCGCTCCTCTTTGTTTTGGCAACACAAACGACGCAGTCCACCGTGACAAGCATCCATTGTTCTCAGCAACCAGTTCCCTGGGCATACCTGCAGGCAACACTTGGCAAACATCCCACCTCCGCCAGGCCAGGACTCCTGTGCAAATGTTTGAGGTTTTCAAGGTCACAGGCTGATTTTCAGTCTCTTTCTTTGGCAATGATCGCGAGTCAGAAATGAGGGACCTTCGGACCGTCTCTTACACCACCACGTGGCTCACGATTGTCGTCAAACGAACTCCTTCCGCACGATGTCATAGTGCAGCTGTGAAGTCTTCAGGACTCAGTTGGTAGTATATCCCGGAAAAAACAGGGACAGATAGTAGGAAAAAGGTAAGGGACAGAAAAAGGAAAATAAAACAAAACAATCAAAATTCCACAATTTCAAAAATTAATAATTGATTAGCAAAACAACAATCAATTTTATTTCAAAATACAACACAAGAAAATAATTAATCTCATGGTCACAAGGGCCGATTACTTCCAAAATTTCAATTAAGTCTTGGTGCAGCAACAATTGCCTTAGCAAAGTGAGGTTCATTCCAATTGGAGCAGGCACTATTTAATGAATAAAAGTATATTTTAACTGCAAAAGGTGATAAGAAATAACTGGAACTGAAAAAGAAAAATCACATCTTGTAATTTTAGTAAAGTTACACACACAAAAATTTGAATGATTTTTAGTATCCACTACCAAGTTTTTTACAAGTACACTATCACAAACAGTTTTTAAGCATACACATTCGTTACCTATATACACAAGCACCATTTCAGGAATCTCATTAGGATGTATTTCAAAATTACAAATATTTTGTTTTGTTTCTAAATGAATTTCTTGAGCTCTAATTGCATTATTTTACAAGTTTCCAAATTAACAGTTTGTCACTTGTCACCAATTTGACGGGCCCATTCCTTATGCTTGAAAGGATAGAGAATAGCTCCATCAGGATTCAGCCCTACTACAATGATGGGGAATATCAAATGCACTGAGGCATTAGGTATGGTTAGTACAAAGGCTGGGGCTGTGTTTGTGATGGGGTTGTAGGTAAAATTCACTAAATTCCACAGGATTGGAATTTCTTTTCAAAATCAGTGGCACTGTCCCAGATCATTTCCCAAATTTCAGAGGGGGAAATGCCTTCTTTGCCTTTTCTTGTAATTGAGGCAGCAACTGACTGCATCCACAATTGAGCCCAGATGCAGCTGAAAGCCAAAAACATGTTGTTTTGTGTAGCACTGAGTGTATCAATTATCAATTTGTGATCATTCACATTTATCTTTTCCCAATTTGGTAATATGTTTAATAACAGCCACTGATGGATTCTGCCATGGTTGTTGTAATTCAGTCAAATCTCGAGTTGTGGCAGCCAATTTATTCATTAGTATTTTTGGATCAGTACTATTTAAGATTCCCAGTCCTGTTCCCACAACCCCGGTTATATCTCTTTGTGTAAGTTTCTTAAAAGGGTTTTTGCATCATCAATTTGACTTGTTTGAGAAACCATGCCGGATTAAACAATATATGTTGTCCCAATTTTAAGAATTCTTAGGCTTAGCATAACCGGTGGTTGGGTGGTAGGTATTACAACATTGATTTCAAGTTCCCCCCAGTATTTTATACTGTTTTTACCACACATGACTGTATAGAAAAATTGTACAGCAGTTAAATTTAGCCAACAATCCTGATACTAGCTTCAGACCACGGCCACTCAGCTGGTTTTTGGCCATGGTGTTATGGGGTCTTCATGTCCCTCGAAGTTCTCCTGTGAAAAGTAAACATAAACTCTGCCAAGAGGCAGAAAATTAAAACAGTGGAAATATCCAATATATATTCATCTGATGCTCTCTCCCAATCAGTTTGCTGCCAAAAAGAAAGCCACTCAGTACATCCCTCAAGGAGAGCATAGAAATCAGTGTATATACAGACATCATCTGTAGATACAGACACCATCAGCTCGGCAGCTTGGGTGCTGCCTTCCCCCTCTGTAAACCAAAAGTTAGCTGACTGTTCAGGGGAAAAAGGAGGGGCTGCTTTAATGACTGAGGCAGATTTGTCTTGGCTGCTACTCAAGCTTTCTGTAAAAGGCAAGCTAACCACAGACAGTCCCTTTTCCCAGGTAGTGTATCTTTTCTCAGCATCTTTGAAGCCATAGCAATCAGGCCATGTCAGACCCTCAGGACCCCGCTGCCATAGGTGTACTGACAACCCTGAGGAGGCAAATCCCCATTCCACCTGGAAAGGATCTGTAGGATGGGTAGGGTCCAGGGCTTGGTGAGCTGTTGCTCCAAAAATCAACAATTGCAATGCTTCTTCTTGAGAAGCACTCGATTCCCATTACACCCCTTTTCTCAGCAAGTTATAAAGAGGTCTGGCAATTATGGAGAAATATGGGATGTGTTTTCTCCAGAACACTAACAAGCCTAAAGCTTGTTGGAGTTCTTTCCTAGATTCAGGCACTTTAATCTGATCTAAAAGGTTTAGGGTATCAGGTGGGATATATGTCATACCTCCCTTCCACCAGATTCCCAAAACTTTTATTTCCTGTGAAGGTTTTTGTACTTTTTCTGAAGGAATTTGCAAATCAGGACTTTCTGAGGAGGAGATTGTTTGCTGTTGGGTATCACCCACTTCTTTTATTTCATCTCCTCCCACAAGGATATCAATGTATTGATAAACAGCTACATTGTCAGCTTTGGGTAGCTTTTCTAATTCCTGGGCTACAGCATGATGGGTCAGAGTGGGGGAATGTTTGTACCCTTGGGGAAGCGTAGTAAAGGTCAATCTCCACTTCTCAGTAGGCTTTGGCACTGACCACACCAGAGAGTTGAAAGAAAAATCAGTATGAATTATTACTTCTTGTTTTTGCAGCTCTCGTATAACTGGTTTGGCACCCTCTTCGGTACCCAGGGGGAGGGGGTACTGTTTCACATCAGTTACTTTGCTGAATGATACGGAGGGTGCAGCTTGGAGCAGTTTGTTAAAACGTGCCATGCCAAAAAAACCACGGAAGATCCTCTGAGTCCTCCCACTGCCCCCCAGCAAGGGCATTAATCCCTAATAAATTGATAGGAATATCTCCAAACACCATATTAATAGAAAGTTGGTTTTCCTCTCCAGGAATAGCTGTGATCATTATGTCTCCTGTTTTATTTTTAGTGAGCATTTTCAGATATCCAGGAGTTAATTTCCTTTCATATATCATTTGCAGGCAGGCAGCTTTGTGAACACTTTCCAGAAGTTGTTCAGGGGTACCAATTATAGCTAAAGGGTCNGTACCAATTATAGCTAAAGGGTCTCCCTTGTCTAAAGGATTGAGTCCCCCAGC
>VWZP01009841.1:0-65576 GCA_013396995.1 Dicaeum eximium | reverse complement strand
CTCACTATTGTGCAACAGCAGAGCTCATTCTGGGGTGTACCAGCTGCTTTTTATCTGGTTGAAGTTATTAGTTTTCTTCAATTACAGCCTTACACAGAGAGAGCTTGAGAGATGCCAGAACTTCTTGTTCAGCAATGTCTGTGGTTTGGATCACATTGAATCCAGTATTTAAAAACAAAATATTCATGCAGTTGGATTCAACAGCAGCTCTTACTCCTGAATCTTGTTTGATAATATCCTCTGTCTCCTAGAGATTTATATTACTTTTCAATTTCTGTTAAAGAAAAAATGTGACAGGAAAATAATTAAATCTAAAAAGTCCCATGTTTACCTATGTGATTGTATCATCATAGAATCATGGTGTCTTCATTGAGAGGGAGCTTTATTGTTTCATGTTTGTTTTGGTACTATTTTCATGTATATCTTTGGCCAGAATCCCAGTTAATAATTTAAACTAATTTCAGAGGCATAAGGTAGTTACTTTCAAATATCACATATTACTTTATGTTATCTTGATTGTGAAAGATCACATCACACATTGGAAGCCTTAATCTGTTAAGGGACAGCAGTTACTGGTGGAATGAGTATGTGACATTTGGACTGTATTTGGGGTTATCTGTATTTGTAATGTATGGAATTGATGTTAAGTCTTTGAATTTGACAAATACTGAACAGCAAGTATTTAAAGAAGGCTTAATTTCAGTTCAGCTGAGCTTTTATGAGTAGTGCATGCATTCAGCTTTCCTGAAAAGTTCAGTTGTATTTGGAGAAGTATGGGAATATATTCAAAGTGTCATCAGACAATATCCCTTGTGACAGCTAAGAACTTAATCCCTACAATCAACAATAAAATGGCAACTCAGCATCAAGTATTACCTGAGGTTAAAAATAACTTATTTCCCCAAAAGAAAAGTGTTATGAGAGATGTTCTAATAAATATTCCCTTTATACTCACAAAGGTTGCCAACAGTAATCCTCATAGCTGGTGCAAAGAACATCTGGAAAAATTCATTGCTTTAATGCTGTACTGTTCCATAGAAGAAAGGTGCTATGCACTTCATATACAAATAGAATTTGGACAGAATTGCACATCTAGAGATCCAGTAGGAGATAAAGCTCATATCCCCCAAATACCTGAAAAAGAAAGAAAACAGAAAAGCTTTTTTGAAGCAGTAAAGGGGTATGTTCTCTGCTTTCCTTTCAGTAACATGCTTCTATGTCACTAATAGATACTGAAAAGTTTGTTTATCTTCATAATTGTATTTTTATATAATTCAAATTATCAGTAAAAGTCTAAATCTGTTTCATATAACTATTAAAATTATTTTCTTCATTGAGTAGTTTACATGCAAATTCAGTAAAATTTGTTAAACATTTTTCTATCTTCTTATGTAGTACCTACCTGTAGGAAATGGAATGTATTATGAAGCAGGTACAATCAGCCAAAGAATATAAACAGGTCTGACAGAATGAAAACTCATAGGTATCTAATGATACCAATAAAATCATATTTATTAAAGACTCCAAGAATTTCATTTCCATGGTAATGCAAATTGGGAACTATGAAAGCAGTGACTTGGAACAGAAGCTTGGATCCTAACCTTACTGGGAACTCCCAAGCTGCATATGCCTTTTTCTTTCAGATTGTAAATTTACAGATGAGATAAGAAAATAAAAGAAAAATTAAGAAAAATTAAGAAAAATTAGCATGTGAGCGAGAAATAATTAACAGTATATTCATAAAATACATCTGCATGAAGGCTAGGAAGAGGAATTCTGTCTCCCTTCTATCATTCAAGTAGAAGCAAATTTGTTTCCTTCAAGAATAGATAAATAATCTAAGATTATTTAACCTGGATTAAAATACTAAACAAGGCCTTTTCTACACAAAATTTGGCAGACACAAGCAATGCCTCACACAGTGTCAAAATCTTGAGCTGAAGTCTGTAATTTAAGTGTTTGGTTTACAGTCTATATGATGAATCTGCTTTAAGCATGGGTCAAAATACCATTTAAAACATTCTTATAGAGTTACCAACTAGGCTCAGTTCTAGAGCCTTCTAGTTGTGGAGGTGGAGGCTTAGGTACTAGAAATTAACTGGGGTAGCTTTATTACCTATAAAAAAATTGAAATGCAAAAAAAACTTTGCACAGTTTTGACTATAGTTTAAATATTGCTGGTTTTTCTAAAACAAACTGTTTTGGTAATTATTTGTTATTTGTCTCTGGAGCTCTTTCCTTGAGATTTTGTGTACCTTAAATGTGACCATTATTTTTTTCTAAGGAAAGTTTTTCAGAATGATAAATTGGGCTGGGAATATATATATTTGTTTTCAAAACCTTTTAATTTACAGTACCTCTGCTGTATACAAGACAGCAATAACTGTTTCTGTTGACCATTAAATGGGGAAAGAATTTGGTAAAGTAGCTGGCTTTTGTCATCTTCCTGACAGTATAGCTTTAATTATGTTTATTTGTGTGACTAACCTAGAGCTGGTGAAGCTGTTAGAAGTGGCTTCAGAATTGTTACTGAGATTTACTGGACATATAAAGTACATCCAGGCAGGCAAAGTAAAGCAGAAGACGCAGAAATTGTCAGAGAAAATAACCTGATTATATGTGCAACAGCTAAAGTAAGATGCATCAGTAATGATGTTAATGTAGGGTCAAATCCAGCTGAGACAGGATTTATGGTCAATATGTTTAATCTAGGACATGAATGATGTCATTGCAGTGTAAGTCCTTGCCACCTTTGCCTCCAGCTTGGGATCCTGGCAGTAGGAATGGGTTGTGTCCTATCTGGGTTGTGGGGAGGGGATGCCAGGTCTGCAGGGCAGCACAGCCTGGTTTGAGGGCATTCCCATGTGGCCAGCTGGATACAGGAGGTACAGCAGGAGGGGAACGTCTCCATCACCATGGTAGTTCCAAATTCTAAGTCCTCCTCTTCAATTTTCTATGGTAGTGTTTATTTTATGAGTTTATTTTGATTTTTAAACCCTCATCAAGGCTTTGGGGGTTTTTTACTTTGTCTTAGAAGGAGAGGAAGCAAGGAAGGAACTAAAAAATACTAGATGTATTTACTGCTTTATAGTATTACTTGTAGCAGAAAGCTGGCAAAGCTGTTGATTTAAATATTTTGTGGTTGCAACAGCTTGGTTTGAGTAAAGGAAGACTGGGAATCTGAAATGAGTTTCATTTCTTGCCTCAGACCACACATTTTTCTTTCTTTTTTTCTGTCTTAGATAAGAAGGTGGAGACTTTCACAGTAATTGACCTTAACAAAAATTTGCTGTGATGGGAACACGACAGCTACTGTATTTTTTAAAACCACAGGAACTAGGAAGATTTCTTCCACAAATATATATATATTTGTCTATTTGTATATATTTGTCTTGGAGGGGCAAATCTACAGTAAACCAAACTTTTGGAGATTTAAAATAAAATAACATTGTAAGCCTTCAGCTATTAGGACTGTTTTGGATGTTCCTAAATAGGATAGTCTAGTGAATTATGTTCAGAAATGTTAAAAACTACAGTTTTTTAAGGTGTTATCTGTGAATAGTTCTCATGGCTTCATAGAGTGTGGCCATTGTTCCAGGAACTGTCCATATTGCCTCAAAAGACATCAAATATTTTGCCATCGATTTCACTGATGTGGTTATTACACAACCTGTATGATTGGTGCTTGGGATAGTGAACATTTTAATCATAATATAAGATGATTGCATGAGGTAACTGCCTTGTCAACTGCTAGTGGTTAGGAGCAGAGCTCTCTCTGCAACACATTTACAATTTTTACTCTTTTTTCTTCATTGCTGAGTTTTTTTGAGGAGGAGCAGGCCTTAGTATTTCAAGGGTGAGTTTTATATAAAACTAATGTGCATCTTCCATTGTAATCTGTTTTTTCTGTGTTTCCCCCCTTTTTCAGGAGGATACAGATCATAATTATTATACATCAAGGACATATGGTCCCTATGATTCCAGCAGCCGGGATTTGTGGGTCAATATAGACCAAATGGAGAAGGATAAAGTAAAGATTCATGGGATCCTTTCCAATACCCATCGTCAAGCAGCAGTAAGTTATTTTATCATTTTCTTCTTTGACTAACATGGGTCTTTTTCCCCAGAGACCCACACAGCAGTATTACTAAATACCATGACTATTGTTCACAGACCTATAACTTTGAATTCTAGCTAAGCTGTGGAAGTCTTTACACTGTTGTTATCAAATGATTCTTTGAACTTTTTGAACCTTCCGGAACAGTCCTTCAGAGATGCCTTTACAAATATATTTAAAATTTTCCTCTGTTGCTAAGAATCACAAACTATCAAATGGTAACTTCAGCAACTTGTGTTGCTGAAATCAGAGGGAAATTTACTGTTGAGTTTAACAGTAAAACAGCTGGGTTCAGGATGAAGCTGATTAAGTTTTAAGTCTCTCATGGAATGTATGTGATGTGTTTGCATTTCTGTTTTATATGAGGTGTCATGCTTATATTTCTTTTGGGACAACTGATAAAGCTCATGAGAATGTCATATGGTAACAGAAATAATGTGATCACAATTTTAGGTTATTAGCAAATAAATAAATTGGAGTGTAAATAACAGTCATATTTAACTTATTGTAATCATGCTGCTAGTAAGGTGGGTATGAAAATAACTGGCTTACACACTTAGAAATGGAATTAAATACTGTATGATTTAAAGATGTATTCTTGGTTCTCACCTGTGGCTAGAAGCTGTTTACATAGAAGATCCAATATTAGCATAAATTAAATACAGAAAATTACAGGTCAGAACTATGGTTGAAGACTCTTGTTTCATCCATTCAGCAACTTAGCTCAAAAAAAAAGTCCCTGGGTTTTGCCAGTTTAAAACAAAATATTGTGAATGGCTGACTTAAAAGTTGTACAGTTTTTAAAAATACAGGTGTGTTTAACAGTTTTAAAGATGAGAGAAAGTGCGAGTTTAATTCATCTTTACGTTTGTTAATGTGTTTTCTGCCTGGCACAAGCCAGGTGACTGCTCAGAGGAATGCAGGAGGCAGCAGCAAGAAATACTGTGGTATTTAAGTCAGAATATAGAAAGCAGAGTGAGGTGATAAATCCAGCACATGTAACTGACAGAGAGTCCCATTCAAAAAATATATGCTTTATAGTTAAAAGACTGCTGGCAGTTAGGGATAATGCAAATGCAGAGGGCTCAGACAGTTGTAGATCCTTGGGGTAGACTTAATAAAGCAGTGTATCAGCTATTTTCTTAAGACAGTTTGATTCTAATGACAAAAAAATAACCTCAAGGGTACCTAAAAGTGAGGACCTCTATTGTTTGTATTTGTCTTGACCTCTATTGTTTGTATATGTGGGATCCTGGTGCTCTGTGTTAAGGGAAAGAATGGAAATATGCCGAAAGAATATTTTGTTGGAGTTATTAAACTAGAGGCTAGAACAAGGCAATACTTTTGATCAGTGTAGAGGACCATTCAGCATGGCAAATGGAACCCTGAGAGCTTCAACTGTGTCTCCCCAAAGCAAGTGGTTTAAGACCTTTCTTCTGCATGTCAGGTGTCCCCTCTGCCTTTCTGCCAGCTCCAGCAGAAGGCTCTGGTCCCTGTTTAACACAGTGCTAGCCATCTCTTTTCATGCTTACCCAAATATCTTGGACTATGAACTTGAGTGGCTGCAGCCATGTCTACCTAGAGTTTTAAAGACCCCTTTTTCAGGTCTGTTTTTTGTCCCCCAGAGGATGAAAAAGTACTAGAGAGCCATCCTGTAAGGTTTTGTTCCTTATTTATGCATCCAAAATTGACTTTTTGTATGTGTGTATCCAAGTAGACAACATCCATACGTACTGCACAACAGAGGTGTTTAACAGAGAGGTGTGATCTTTATAACTGTACAACTGCAGAGTCATATATTTTGAGATCATACCTGCCTCAGCAGCAATCTCTTACCTTCTCTCCTATAAACTTTGCCATACTCTTTTTAAAAGGCCATTTTGCACATCTTGCTGAGACTGAATGCTTTACATGATATTTTCTAAACATTATTCTCCAATTTGAAAACAGAAAAAATTAAATTATTAGAATTATTTAAAGTTAAATTATTACATGCTAACTACTAAGGAATTAATTTATGATATCTGGGATTCTTTGAATGTTAACAATTTTACACTCAATTTGTGTGTTTTCCTTCATTTGGAAGTAAATAATCCTGAGAGCTCCCAGAAGCTGTCAGTTTGTTTTGCTTCTACAAGAAAAGTCATAAAGTCTGGAGAGAATCCTGGAGAGGATCCATGAGATATTTTGACTTTATAAACAGCATAGTAATTGTTTGTGGAAAATAGCAAACATATATTAATGGAACAAATAAAATGGATTTATAACACTAGTAGTAAGGGTGTTTTTTCAATATATTGCCACCATCTTCTTAACCATACAATAAAATTTTAAAGGTGGCTTTGATATTCAGTGTATTTAAATTGGATATCTAAGAGTTGATTACTCAAACACTGAACTAGAATACAGGATACATCATACTTGGGAACTCAGCTCCTTTTTCTTCCAGTCCATTCTATCATTTACACATGGAGAAAACATTGTTATTTCAGTGAATTGAAAATTCTGATATTCTTTCTTAAAAACAAGGTATGCTTTCTAGCATCAAAGTAAAAGCAAAATTTTAGTGACTGTTAGAATATTGTGTTTCAAATAATACCAAAATCATGTCAGCTATTATAGTATTATGCTAAAAATTTTGCTATGTTAAACATTTTTACATTGTCAGAATTTAAAGTATTACATTTTGACTTAAGTCAATAGGAGATCTATATTGGGCTTGAGTGGGAATGGATCAAGTTTTTGTTGCAAACATCTTTATACTAATGTTTATATTATAGCAGTTTAGAAATCAGATAAGGGGACACAATTTAGAAGACAGCTAAGGGGGCACAGTTTTCATTTGAAGTAGTGTAATGGTTATTAATATTCAGAAAGTTAAAGTGAATAGGTAAAATGGAGGATGGCATACAAAGGAAAGAGGGAAAGTTTGGTCAGAATATTGGTAGTTTAAACAGAGTTCTTCAAATTATGTTTGGTAGAGCAAGGACATAATTTAAATGGAGTGCATTCATAGATGTTGCATACACTTCAGCAGTGAAAGCTGTAGAACATGGTAAAATAAATTTGTGTGAGTTAATGCATGTGCTGTCTTTTGCATATGCCATTTTTGATTAGAAAATGTTCAGTTGTACATCCATATTTATGTATATACAGAAAAGGTCATTAGAACCTACTCAGTCCAATTAACACATTGCAAATGGATTTTGCATTCTAATTAAAAGCAAACAAAAAATGTGCTAATAAATCCTGTCATAATTCTGTCTTCCACTTAAATGGAAAACAAATCTTTCCATCCCTTTCCAAAGACTTAAAGTTACTGTTAGTCTTCAAGTGCTAATTTCATGCTTAATAATTATTTAAACATTTCTGGTTGATGTAAATATAACTCTTCCTGAGAGAAGAAGAGCTCAGATACAATCTGAAAATAATAAACACAGGACAGAAATAATGGTAGGGAAAATAAAGACGTAAGAGTACTTTTCTTCTTCTTTCCCCCCCAAACTTTTTTAAAATGGGGGGGGCTGTTGCCCTGTCTTAAGTGGAGTCATCAAAAGTTACAGTTGAGGCACAGTCACCAACAACTCATTTTCACACCAGTTTTTACTGTAGTGAATCCTTCAAAAGAAGGAATAATGGACTGTATGCTCATTTCATTTAGTATTTGGACCATTGTGGAAGAGATGTGTTTTTCACGGGATATTATATTTAAACAGTGAAAAGACCTTGCCAAGATTTCAGCACTCCTTTCTGCCATGACCACTAATTTATTCAGAGTTTAACCAGGTAGCAGACAAGGTGATAATTATGAGTGGCCACAATAATCATTGAGCTTTGGGAACAGAATGGAATAGATGGAAAAAGATAAAACAATAGGTAGAGAGGAAAAATGAGTTTGAATTTGAATGTTGCTTTATGGTGTGCTTAGTTGAGGAGAAGAGTTCATTCCCCATTTCCACAGAAATTACAATTCTCTGCTATGAATTCAGCTGATAGAGGATAGTCACCTGTAGGTAGATGGAGAAAAAAAAAGATTCTTTTAAAATTTTTATTTATTTAGCAATAAGTAACTTAAGTAGAGTTTGTTATTGCTTCTGTTGAATATTTCTTTATACATCATTCCATCTCCTAGCTGACAGTATAGAGAGTTTTAGGAAATAGAGTCAAATGGGTTTGATGGAAGAATTGCCTTCCAGTGATCAGCCTTCATCAGACAAGCACCCAGGCAGCAGCAGGGTGTCAGGGACAGCACTTAAATCTGAAGGCTCGTGTGGCAGAGCAGCAGAAAGCCAGCAGCCAAAGTAGCAGGCACCCTGTAAAACATGGGTATTGCTGAGGATTTTGATATTGATGCGTCCTTTTATGAAAGTGGTTAAAGCTATGGTTTTATTGAGGAGAAACTCTACAAATCTTTTGTTAATTTTATTCTTGTGATTGAGTTGCAATGTCTGCTTATGTATTTTCTTTTCTGAAGTTTCCTGTTATAAAGATCCACTGCTTTAGTTGTTTAAGTACTCCTCAGAATTCTTTCCAGTTAGCTACTGGCAATTCCAAGTTAAGAATAACAAGGCTTGAGTGAAAAATAAAAAGCAATGAAAGAGATATTTGAAGTGGATGACTATTCATCTTTTTTCCTCTTAATGTTCTGCTCAATATTGATTTTATTTTCTGCTGTTATTCCTTTCAGAGAGTGAATCTGTCCTTTGATTTTCCATTTTATGGACATTTTCTACGTGAAATTACTGTGGCAACTGGGGGTAAGTGGCTTTCTAACCATTTGCTTTGAGTAAGATGAGAAGAGTTTCTTGCCGCTATTTATAATACCCTTTATTTTTCTCTGCTTGTATATGTCAAGAGATAAACTGCAGCTTTTATTTAGGAAATTTTCCTGTCCACAAAAAGAAAATCACAAAATATCAATACGATGAAAAGCCTCCAGCATTTAAGTTGAACTGTTACAAATGCATCTCATTGTAAGCTTTTACAGCATTAATCCTTTTCTGTTTAGGTATTTCCCCCTGAACTCAGGTCTTTGTGTGTTTAGCAGTTGCAGTGGAGGTGAGTGCTGGAGCCAGAACAGGGAGGGAGACAGGGTTTGCCTGCACGAGGGCAGAGGATTTCCTGCCCAAAGATGAGAAGTGCTGCTAGAACTATGGCATGTGTCACCTGTAAGGCAACCCCATCGCAGTGCATGGTGTGGTACAGCCTCTGAAAATGTACCATGGCCTTCCTCTCCTCTTTCCATGAGAGCAGTGGGTGAGAAGGGAGGTAGGGCCAGCTGGAACTCCCAGTCTGGCAGCTCTGGGCACCACTGATGGCTCATGGCTGGGGTTCTTCCTCCCACTGCTGTTGGCCCCTGCTTGCACCCATCTCCTGCATCAGGAACAGCTTCAACTCCTTCTGTTCCCCTCCCACTCCAACTCCTTGAAAGACAATTTTATTTTAATGAGACAAGGGAAAGGAGATGATGTGGAACAAGACAAATGAGAAAAAGGAGGAGGAGTAACAGTAAAAAAATGAAAACAGGGAGGCAAAAGGCAGCATAATGGAGAGCACACCCAGAGGATCCTCTGGTCCTTGAGTGTCCAACAAGTTCATGGATTCTGGCTGGTGGTGCTCAAGCCTAGAGATATGGCAGGACAAGCAGGCAGAAATAGGAGCCACCATCAGGAACAATTCTACCCTGTTCCTCATCAAAGTTTCTCCTTCTCTTGCTATGGGATCCAGATGGACACAATCAGGGGGTATCCATGTCCCACTGGCTCCTGAATGGAGAGGTTATGACTAAAAGATTAGGGTAGAATTGCAGCCAGTGTCTCAACAAGAGTGGGAACTGTAACAGAGGTTCCTGTCATGCTCCCCATCAGGATCTCCATTTTGCTACCAAAGCAGAATACAAGTGATGGACAAAGGTGGATAAAGGCTGATATTAAAGTGATTTGTGTAGAATGATAAAAAAGATGCAGAATTATGAAGTGACTTCCATATCAGTTTTGTCTTCTTGATCAGCAATCACATTTTGATGCTGATTTGGATAAGATGAGCCAAGAACCACTGATTTTGAGATTTGTCTGATTTCCATTTTGCTTTGCTGTTAGTTTCATTTTGGTGCTTGATCATCAATGCCTAGTTCTGTATTCTTTATCAGAGGAGTTGCTTTTGATGGGCTGCCAAAATCAAGCACGTGATCCCAAGGATGGGATAGATCCTGCAAAGCTAAAACAGCAGAGGTGGGGATAGGGTTCATCCTCTAAATGTCCTCTTATTCTTAATGCTGTGCTTGGTTCCTTAAAATTTCACAAAGTTCATTCTCTCCTAGTAATTTTTTTGTGTGGGCATTCTGCTGAGCCTTCCCATTTAATGGAAGTCCTGAATTTTTACTACTTTTACCACTTTCACTAATATGCTGCTCTGACCAGTTTCTCCATCAGACCCAAAAGGCTTGGGAGGAAAGTTAATCTCATGAGGTTAACTGTGTAGTAGGAGTTTGTGAGGTACATTTTTTTTCCTTTTGGTACAGAATAACTGGGGAATTTTAGTGGTTTTCTTTAGTTTGTTTTCTTTAAAAAAAAAAAAAAAAAAGAATATAAAAATTACTGCAGCTCTGCACGATTCTTTTCTCTTGCTATTAATGGAAAACTGGCTGATAATTATTTACTTTTACTTTTCTTTTTATTATTATTTTATTATTTATTTTATTGTTATTTATTACTTTTCTTTTTGCTCCATTTTGACTAAATAAAATATTGCTGTAAATAGATCTATGGATTATTGTCAGGCTAAATATGACTTTAAAATCAGTCCTTTTAATGTACACCATCGACATTAGCACAGGGATATTTCTGTCTTTCATTGATATTTCCATGATTTTTCTCCTCAAAATTAAGCATGAAAAAGATCTAGTTAATAATAGATTTTAAAATTTTATCTTGAGAAAGCTCAGTAACTCAGTAAGTCATTCTGTCAGTCCAGGATGCAACCTTTACTACAAGTCTAAGACTCCTAAACTCATCTAACAGGAAGAGAAAGGTTTATTTCTGTACTAACTCCCTAAAAGTGTTTTAATTTGGATATATTTGCAAATTTTGTTGCTAGGCTAAGCATCACACTTCACCACCAATTTATGATTTATGATAACAGAAGATGAATACAGTGCTTCATATACTCTGTAGTCTGCTATTTCTTAGTAACCAAGATTTTACAATGGCATTACTATTATTAGAGACCTGGAATACCTCCAGAGGTTATTCTGACATCAAAAGAATGACAAAGTTAATGTGTACAGAACTCCCACATGACAGATGTCCACTTCCTGGAGAGCGGGATATTATTAATTATGCTAATAACAGCACTACAAACTGTTTTTAACATCCAAATCATAAATTAAATAACCTTCTCAGAAAGGAAGTCAAGGACAATGGCACATTAAATCCTTGTCAGAATGAAAACATCAACCCCAATGGTTTCTGCCATTATTCATGGAGTGTGCATTGTGGCATAGTAGGGTTCCCAAATTGCTTAGGATGATTTTGGAATCACTGTGGTTTAAAACTCAATTTTTTTTCTCTTTAGCTAATATTTATTTCCTCTTCTGAATAGTTTTGATGAGATGATTGTGTTTAACTAGGAATGAGTGGAGCATTTTGTTGGAGTCTGTCAGAAATTTCAGCGAGGTTTTTCTGGCTGTTCCTGCTGCTCTGAACCTTTCAGCACAGGAGCCAGCAGGAGATGTGTTCATCACTTAATGAAGAGCTCTTTGACAACACAAATTGCCCTATGGGCAACATCTGTTGAATGGCAAAGGTGATACAAAGCAGAGTGAAACACAGTGTTTCTAGCCAAAATCAGTGCCTCAGATTAGCTTGTGTCTGTTACAGGGGATTGCACTTGTCATCACCAGTGGGCAGCTCGCTCTGAAGGGGCTGTGGAAGTCTGGCTGTTGACTGGCTCACACAATTGCCTTCATTTACCTCGTCTTTTTCTGATGCCTTATATTGCCATGCAGTTGTAACAAAAACATTTCTCCCTGTAAAACTTCCTTTGTCTGTCATTCCTGTGTCAAGTGTCCTGGGAATACCCCTCCTGTCTTTGTAAGGGACTAACCCCTCCCTGGAAACTCTGCTTTGCCTGCCTTTTCTTGGTGAACCCTTACAACCCTTTCCGTTCCCACACTTATGCTATTGTTTTACAAATTGGATCAGAGGTGCTTAGGCCAAAGAGAATTATAAGCTTTAGGGGAAAAAAAAAGCATTCCATATGCCTTGACATTACTCTGATCATCATATATTAAGGCATTTGCCAACTTTGTGATGATTATGGGCAGTAGTGGTACTGAAGTGGTAACGGCTTAAAATGACCATATTTGTGTTTTTGTAAGACTCTGTTTCATACAATAGCAGATACCTACCCAAAGCATTTGTCCACACGTAATGTCAAATAAGCACTAAATAAAATTAAATAATTTTGCAGAAAATAATAATAAATTAAATGACTTAATGTTAAGACAAAGAGCCTTCAGGGCAGCCAAAAACTGCTGCACTGAACACTGGGAAGTTGTTAGGTATAGACTATGTCTAAAATGGATCCATAACTTTTTATAGTATAATTTTTTTATTAAGCATTTATCTTATGCTTAGCCTTTACAGTAGCATTCAAAGTCTCAATAATATTATGCTATGACATCATAGTAAAGATTTTAACACTTGACAAATCTTTATTTTTTTCCAGCTACTACAAAATATAATGTTTCTTTGGTTTGGTGCATGCTTATAAGTTTAAAAAAAAAGCTTCAATACATTTCTGCCTATAGCTTCTAATTAAAAGGGCAAATTCCTGATGAAGGGTAGGAAACACACCTTTTGATGCTGTAAGGCAGCAGTGCATAAAAATTATGTTTAAGTGTGGAATTCCTACACCAGATGAAATGTGGACAGTTCATAAACCTTCTAAGATTTGCAAAATAGTATTTGCTATATATCTGTTTCCTAAAGCCAAAATTAAGATCATGATAATATTTGGTTATAAAATTTTTCACAATATAAAGTCTTTCCAAGCATAGAGTATTTAGAGACCATTCAGGCTGGGAATTGTGTTAAAAATTCAGCTCAGAGTTAATATTAATTATTAAACATAAGTAGTGTTATGAGTTACATGATTTCTAATAAGAGGTGGGTCTTAGTTTGAATTCTGCCCAAATATTATTAAAAGTTGTCCTTTCTGAAAAAGTTTATTTCTCACTTTGGCAAAAGTTATTTTTCCTGGTTTTCTTAGTGTTTGGGTTTAGGTTTTTTTAATGTGTTGAATTCCTACAAATATCAATATTATTGCCAAGAGGTAGTAAAACCTTTTCAGTCACTTGGTCCCACGTGCATCTTAATGAAGGCTCTTTTCCTTGAACTTCTAAGGGAAACCTATTTTACATCTCAAATCAGGCAGCTGTAAATGCAGTTTTATAATTTTGGATTATAAAAATTGAAATCCTGTGTATTGTGTGGTGCTATTGCTACCTAGTACCCCAAAGCTCCAGGTACCATTGATGATTACTCATAGCAGCCAAGGAAACTGAGGGCTTCATTCTCCTTAGTATGTTATCCTCCGTATCTGTAAATGTCATACGTATGTGCTCTTGTTCCTAGAATACTTATGAAATTCATATTGTTCCTCATATTTCTGCTGAAATCTGGGCACTTACACTGACTGATCATTTGGCTTCCTTAAGAAATGACTGTTAAGACAAGTGTTCACAGAAATTATACCACGATCCTATTTGGATCCTACTGTGATCCAAAATGAGCTGGAAAGCTCCTTAGATTGCCCCAGGATGCTTCCTTTAATTGCCTGTACCTCATATTAGGGCGATCTCCATTTCCATGAGCACTGGGTGATTAAAAGAGAGCTCAAGGGAGCGTGGCACATCCCTGAGGGCGTGGCACATCTCTGGGGGCGTGGCACATCTCTGGGGGCGTGGCACATCTCTGAGGGTGTGGCGCATCCCTGAGGGTGTGGCGCATCCCTGAGGGCGTGGCACAGCAGTTTACATGGCAGCTTACGTAAGCAGGGTTGCAGATTTCCTATTGCTAGTGGGGGTTTTAGTTTGTTGTTGGTTGTATTTCTGTAGGTTGGTTGGTTTTGGGGATTTTTGTTAGTAATGGTTTTTACACGACCAAAAACTGAAGTTTGTGAAAGTGTATGAAGCCAAATAGAACCCTCCAAAAGGATGCATCTGTCCAGACCCTTTCCTGTGTGGAGTTTTTGAGCTTATCAGTGGTTCCAGGGGGCATTGCAGAAGAAGCCTGCCTGCAGTATGAATGATCTCCTTTCACTGGTGGCCAAGCTTAGGGAGGAAGCTGAAAGACTAAGGAGTAACAGGGAAAGTGAAAGGGAAATAGATTGGTGAAGTTCCACCCTTCCATCCTTGAGGGAGGTCCACCAGGAGTCAGAGGACTCCCACACCTCCCACTGTCAGGCAATAGGAGGACACCTGGTAGATGAAAGGGAGTAGAAATGGGTCCCTACTCAGGGAGGTAATAGAAATTCCTCCCGACACCCATCACCTACCCAGGTGCCACTTCAGAACAGGTATGAGGCCCTGGATCTAGAGGGTCAGCCAGATGATATAGAAGAAAATTATCTGCCCAGTGTGCCTCCCAATTACGCTTCATCTGTCAGACAGATCACCACCTCTGACACTAAAATGAAAAGAAGGGTAGTTATAGTGGGTGGCTCCCTTCTGAGGGGAGCAAAAGGCCCCATATGTCAACCAGACCCACCCCACAGAGAGGTCTGCTGCCTCCCTGGGGCCTGGGTATGGGATATTACCAATAATCCCTGGGCTGATTCAGCCCTCTGATTATTATCCACTGTTGATACTCCAGGCTGGCAGCAATGAGATTGAAAAGAGGAGCGTCAGGGCAATTAAAAGGGGCTTTAGGGCACTGGGTCAAGGGGCTGATAGGGCAGGAGCACAGGTAGTGTTCTGCTCAGTCTCTTTGGTGGCAGAGAAAAGTGATGAAAGGAATAGGGTAGCCCACATTATCAACAAATGGCTCAAGGGTTGGTGTCATCAGCAGAATTTTGGGTTCTTTGATCATGGGGCAACATTTGCAGCACCTGGCCTGCTGGAACTGGACAGGCTCCATGTCTCTGTTAAGGGCAGAAGGACTTTAGCTCATGAGCTGGCGGTACTCATAGAGAGGACTTTAAACTAGTTTTGAAGGGAGCAGGGGATGCAGCTGAACGGTTAGAAAGCAGGCTCAGGGGTGGTAAGCCTGAGTCAGGGGAGAAAGCAGCCCGGCTGAGGCGCATGTACACCAATGCACACAGCATGGGTAACAAACAGGAAGAGCTGGAGGCCGTGGTGCAACAGCAGAACTATGATGTAGTTGCCATCACAGAAACGTGGTGGGATGACTCACACAGCTGGAGCACTGAACTGGATGGCTCTTCAGGAGAGACAGGAAAGGGCAAAGAGGTGGAGGGTGGCCCATTATATTAGGGAGGCTTTTGATGCCATGGATATTGAAACTAATGACATTGAAGTTGAATGCCTATGGGTAAGGATTAAGGGGAAGGCCAACAAGGCTGACATCCTACTGGAAGTGGTTATCGTCCGCCCTGCCAGGAAATAGAGGTGGACAACTTATTGTATAAGAAGCTGGAGAATGTTTCAGGATCACCAGGCCTTGTTCTTGTAGGTGATTTTAACCTACCAGACATCTGCTGGGAACTTAATACAGGAGAAAAGTGGCAATCCAGACAGTTCTTAGAGTGTGTGGAGGACAAGTTTTTGTCACAGCGGGTGAGTGAGCCCACCAGGGGAGGGACTATGTTCTGTTCTGATCTGACTCCTGCATTTTGGCCACAGTAACCCCCTGCAGCGTTACAGGCTGGGGGTGGTGTGGCTGGTCAGTGCCCAGGCAGAAAGGGACCTGGGGGTGCTGGTGACAGCCGGCTGAACATGAGCCAGCAGAGTGCCCTGGGGGCCAAGAAGGCCAAGGGCATCCTGGCCTGTATCAGGAATGGTGTGGCCAGCAGGAGCAGGGAGTCATTCTTCCCCTGTACTCGGCACTGTTGTGGCCACACCTTGAGTGGTGTGTCCAGTTCTGGCCCCTCAATTTGGGAAGGACATTGAGACGCTGGAGCACGTCCAGAAGAGGCAACGAGGCTGGTGAGGGGCTGGGAACACAAACCCTGTGAGGAACCACTGAGGGAGCTGGGGGTGTTTAGCCTGGAGAAAAGGAGACTCGGGTGACCTTATTGCCCTCTACAACTTCCTGTTGATCTCTTCCTCCAGGCAGCAACTGACAGAAGGAGAGGACACAGTCTTTAAGCTGCAGCAAAGGAAATGCAGGTTGGATATTAGGAAAAAGTTTTTTACAGAAAGAGTGATAAAGTTCTGGAGTGGTCTGCCTGGGCTGGTGGTGGAATCACCATCCCTGGATGTGTTTAAAAAAAGACTGGATGTGGCACTCCATGGAGCCATGGTTTATTTGAGGTGTTAGGGCATAGGTTGGACTCAGTTTTGAAGGTCTCTTCCAACCTAGTGATTCTGTGCTCTGTTAAAACATCCTCTGCAATGGCAGGAAGCAGCAAAACTCACCATTGCTCCTCTCTGAAGCAGTGGAGAACGTTTACAAGTTGTAGCAGAGCAGCACTCAAAGGGAAAAGTGTCAAAGTCTGTTTAGTTGGGCTTTTTTCCCCTCTGCATAGGTAGCATTAAGTGCAAGAGGGGAGTAATACAGCAAGGTTTTTGTCTGTGTAGATAAAGTACCTTTAATTCTGTCAGGAAAAGATATTAGAAATATTATATATGGAAGTACTCATAAGCTACAATATCAGTTTAACTAAGTGATGTTTTTAAAGCTATAGGTAAGAGTCCGATCCAGTTAATATTTTTTTGTTTTATCAATGAAGAGGTCTTACTCTATTTTTCTGCTGTGCATTTTATTACCTTAAACACTATTCCAACAGTTCAGAGGATGACATGTATCAAGGTGTTTAAGCTAGGGCAATGTTAGTACAACAGTTAGGCATTTATTCTATATTACCTTTGTTACCTAATCTTTGTTACATCAGCTCTAGTATCTTTAACATGATGTATCAATATGTGGCATAGCGCCATCATCAAAAAAATTGATTAATAACAAAAACAAATTGCAAGAAAAAGAGAAATCTAAAGTCTTGAAACAATGTCTTAATTTTCAACTTGTAATATTTTGGAAAATAAGATTTATTGCCCCTCTATTTTGCTTCAGACTTACCCATTTTTTGGGCCACTGGCAGTATGTCCAAAGCAATTATAGCAAGTGACAGTACATTTGATTTCCAGCTGCATTAGTAAGTGTGGAATTTCTGGTTGTTGTGCTATAAGCAGCTTGTTGTTATCTAAAAGAAAAGTTTGGAAGCTTACACAGGATTAATTAAAATCAATGAAGGATTTAAAAGCGAACACTGAAATTATTGCTGGAGAAATATAATTAACAAAGTAAATTGGATCCTAAAATGGCCCCAGATCATCCCACAGAGACCCAGTGCAAGCCTTCACTGATGACGAAGACAGAAATATTTTGTGGGAGCTAAAAGAAGGCAGCAACAGAAAACCATTCTACTGGAACCATCCTACTGACACAGGCTCACATTGAGAGGCCATTTAGTTACTTAGTTTTACATGTCACCAGCAGCATTATTTGAAAAGTAAATATAATTTCTCTTTCTTCTTGCTATTGAGTTTCTGCATTGTTGTATCCAAAGCCACAAACCATTCATAATTTCCATTACCTGTCTGTATCTCTAACTGTTGAATAGTATGAAAAGCACATGAATAAATCTGTGTAAGGCTTTTTATATTCATTACTTCAGATAAAGTATTCTAATTTCACTACTTGGAATCTGTCAAGTCAAATTCTGCACGTGGAGTTTAAAACTTTTGCATCTCTGACAGTACAGGGAGTACAGATTTTCTTAATATCTTTACTGTACTGCAATGTTCATATGATGACTGTCCATGTCCATCCATCCCTGACTCCTGGAGAGTCTTAAGGAAAGCAAATGCTGCTACATGTTTTGCATGATCAACAGCTTGAAAATTGAATGCATGCAAGTGTTGTCTGAGCCACATTATGAAAAATCAGTTGCCCATTGCCAGCCTCTTCATTATATCATTCCTTCCTTGGCAACCACCCTGTCTCAAGCCAGTCTTTGCTAAATTCATTACCCTTGCAAATTGTTCAGATTCATATCTGTCTGTTTTCTGAAACCTGATCAACAGCTTGAAAATTGAATGCATGCAAGTGTTGTCTGAGCCACATTATGAAAAATCAGTTGCCCATTGCCAGCCTCTTCATTATATCATCATTCCTTCCTTGGCAACCACCCTGTCTCAAGCCAGTCTTTGCTAAATTCATTACCCTTGCAAATTGTTCAGATTCATATCTGTCTGTTTTCTGAAACCAAAGCCATTGAAATAAATAGATTTCTATGGATCTTTTTCAGTTTTCAATTGAGACTTGAATTTTTTCACTTGCTTCACACTCCTCCTTACAGTCTTGGCCTTGGCTGCATTCACACTCTTTCCCCTTCCTTCTGTCAGTGTTGTCACTGGGCTGTGACATCCCCAGTCTTCAAGATTTTTTGTGCATATGCCTGTTGCTGAGNGGCATAGGTTGAACTTAGTTTTGAAGGTCTCTTCCAACCTAGTGATTCTGTGCTCTGTTAAAACATCCTCTGCAATGGCAGGAAGCAGCAAAACTCACCATTGCTCCTCTCTGAAGCAGTGGAGAACGTTTACAAGTTGTAGCAGAGCAGCACTCAAAGGGAAAAGTGTCAAAGTCTGTTTAGTTGGGCTTTTTTCCCCTCTGCATAGGTAGCATTAAGTGCAAGAGGGGAGTAATACAGCAAGGTTTTTGTCTGTGTAGATAAAGTACCTTTAATTCTGTCAGGAAAAGATATTAGAAATATTATATATGGAAGTACTCATAAGCTACAATATCAGTTTAACTAAGTGATGTTTTTAAAGCTATAGGTAAGAGTCCTATCCAGTTAATATTTTTTTGTTTTATCAATGAAGAGGTCTTACTCTATTTTTCTGCTGTGCATTTTATTACCTTAAACACTATTCCAACAGTTCAGAGGATGACATGTATCAAGGTGTTTAAGCTAGGGCAATGTTAGTACAACAGTTAGGCATTTATTCTATATTACCTTTGTTACCTAATCTTTGTTACATCAGCTCTAGTATCTTTAACATGATGTATCAATATGTGGCATAGCGCCATCATCAAAAAAATTGATTAATAACAAAAACAAATTGCAAGAAAAAGAGAAATCTAAAGTCTTGAAACAATGTCTTAATTTTCAACTTGTAATATTTTGGAAAATAAGATTTATTGCCCCTCTATTTTGCTTCAGACTTACCCATTTTTTGGGCCACTGGCAGTATGTCCAAAGCAATTATAGCAAGTGACAGTACATTTGATTTCCAGCTGCATTAGTAAGTGTGGAATTTCTGGTTGTTGTGCTATAAGCAGCTTGTTGTTATCTAAAAGAAAAGTTTGGAAGCTTACACAGGATTAATTAAAATCAATGAAGGATTTAAAAGCGAACACTGAAATTATTGCTGGAGAAATATAATTAGCAAAGTAAATTGGATCCTAAAATGGCCCCAGATCATCCCACAGAGACCCAGTGCAAGCCTTCACTGATGACGAAGACAGAAATATTTTGTGGGAGCTAAAAGAAGGCAGCAACAGAAAACCATTCTACTGGAACCATCCTAGTGACACAGGCTCACATTGAGAGGCCATTTAGTTACTTAGTTTTACATGTCACCAGCAGCATTATTTGAAAAGTAAATATAATTTCTCTTTCTTCTTGCTATTGAGTTTCTGCATTGTTGTATCCAAAGCCACAAACCATTCATAATTTCCATTACCTGTCTGTATCTCTAACTGTTGAATAGTATGAAAAGCACATGAATAAATCTGTGTAAGGCTTTTTATATTCATTACTTCAGATAAAGTATTCTAATTTCACTACTTGGAATCTGTCAAGTAAAATTCTGCACGTGGAGTTTCTTTTGCATCTCTGACAGTACAGGGAGTACAGATTTTCTTAATATCTTTACTGTACTGCAATGTTCATATGATGACTGTCCATGTCCATCCATCCCTGACTCCTGGAGAGTCTTAAGGAAAGCAAATGCTGCTACATGTTTTGCATGATCAACAGCTTGAAAANAAAAAATATTCAGACCTGTTTCGAAGCAAGTTTTGATCTTAGTCATCATGCTAATTTATTGTTTTAAATACTGGTGTNGCCAGCCTCTTCATTATATCATTCCTTCCTTGGCAACCACCCTGTCTCAAGCCAGTCTTTGCTAAATTCATTACCCTTGCAAATTGTTCAGATTCATATCTGTCTGTTTTCTGAAACCAAAGCCATTGAAATAAATAGATTTCTATGGATCTTTTTCAGTTTTCAATTGAGACTTGAATTTTTTCACTTGCTTCACACTCCTCCTTACAGTCTTGGCCTTGGCTGCATTCACACTCTTTCCCCTTCCTTCTGTCAGTGTTGTCACTGGGCTGTGACATCCCCAGTCTTCAAGATTTTTTGTGCATATGCCTGTTGCTGAGGAGATGGTTCCCAGTGTAAGCAGTGGAAAGAATCATTTAGGACTAAATTTCTTCTAAAGTCACAAGAAAGATTTCAACAGAGGTTTATGGAGGTTTTCCTTGCCATGGCTTAAAGTGATAATTTTGTCACAAAGCATAAATTTAATGACAAGACATGTCAGGGAAAACTGTAAAAATAAAAAAGAGGTTTTTTGTTGTTTTTATGAAAAGATTACCCCAAAACTACATTTGTTTTCACGTGTTTTAATTCCATTTACTTTTAAGAGCCTCTTCATGCTCCAATCCCTTGCAGTGACTATTCTAGACAGGACTTTTATTTCAGAACCACTACCACAAGGCCATAATATTGTAACAATTTCACATGTTATGTATGTCATTTTGTCAGTGATGTCACATCTGTCAGTGATGCTACCTCTGCCTGGAAAAGCAGCCTGTTGAAGTGTCCTTTTAGCGTGTTTCCAGGAAATTATAAGGTAGCCAGAATCACCAGCATGGCATTCTTACCCTGCCTCGCTCACAGGGCTGGTCTCAAGTCTTAAGTAGGGGATAAATAGACATCTCCATAAAGGGCCACCTTTAAGGTGCAAATGCTGCTTGTCCTTCAAGTGTTTGTGGGTTCAACACTGCCTTGTCCTGCCAGGGACAACATGGGTGTAGCTCTTCAGTCGGGGTCTGCCCTGCAATTCCTGTTAGAAGTGTTTTACCTTCACCCATTACCGTACTGCAAAATCTGTGCAGGCTGAAGTGTTGCCTGTAACTCTGCTTTTAACCAGCCTGAGAAAAGGAAAGCCAGACTCTATAACCTGCATCATGACCCACGATGCCTGGGGCTGCTTACCTAGAAAAACCTTTTTGTAGCTATTTGCTCAAGTAGAAATGGTGACTTTCTGACTTCAAGCTGCCTCACGTGGCAGTCTGGTACGTGCCTCCACATCTGAGAGCAGAGGGAGTCTAAAGGCTGTTTTAGAGAGTGTGAATGGTGGCTGTTTTAAGATTCAAAGGGCTTAACTGGCTTGCTAAAAATTACCATTTGTCAAAGAAATAAATGCTTATTAATTTAATAACTTATTAATTGAAGGGTGCTATCTGCAATATTGTTAAATCCTAAGCTGAATGACAGCAAATGTGTGATTTCATATATCTCACTTGTTAGATGCAAGTCATGCCAAATAAAGCAAGGTGTTATTTGGCAATGACTTAATAGGGCAATGAAAGTCATCAGCCTATACTTTTTTTACTGCAGTTTATGTTCTGCTTTGATTTCTTGCCTAATGTGGAGGAGACGTGAAATATAATGGAATAAAAATATCTATGGAGCATTGACTAAGAGTTTTAAGCTCCATCTCTCTTGATCCTATACACTAAAATTAATGTTTTCCTTCTTTCAAGTAGATTTCTTTGTAGTGTTATTGGGTGGTCACACAGATATGAGTGAATTTTACCTTCTGATTCTTACTCCCTGATTTCTACCTCTCTCACAATTGCATCAGAACCAATATTTTAAGGGAAAAATTCTGTTTCTTAGCTGACAACCTGAATTTATCCCCAAAGAGGGACGCTGTAAGCCATTAGGCCCAGAGCCTTTTGAGCCTCCTTCATGATCAGAGTAATTACTGTGTGAATTTTATACCTCCTTTCCTATCTGAATAATGCACACCTACCTGTGCCTACTGTTGCCTTTCTTTCGTCCACCTTAACAGCTCTGAGCTGTGCCTGTTCTCCGGTGTCAGAGCAAGGTTAGGACAGCAATGGCAAAGTCACCCCAGGACAACCTCGATTATAAAAACTATGTCCACATTTTCAGGGAAAAATATTCAGACCTGTTTCGAAGCAAGTTTTGATCTTAGTCATCATGCTAATTTATTGTTTTAAATACTGGTGTGAAAGATAAACCTTTTTTTTTTTAATTTGGAGGACACATGCCTGCACTGCCCATAAACATCCAGCCAGCAGATTGATTAGGACATGGACATTTCTCTTTAAGAAGAGTTTCTGAATTTTTACAAATGCATTCTTTTCTTTTTGTGCTTCTTCAGCTGTAGCATTTATAATGATTTTATTTGTTAATTCCAACTCCTAGTATGAACATGGACTTTTGATAACACAGAGACGAGAAAGTTGTGCATTCAGCTGTGAAAATGTCCAAGGAATAATATTTGACATTACTTCATATGGATTCACTCAAAAAATAGTGAAAAAAATTGGTGGAGCAGCTTGCATCCTCTGATACTTCTCAGAACTCATAGCACTTTAAAATCTAGCCCTAGATTGCCAATTGCAAAATACGTTTATTCCAATTTTTATAAATACAATTTTTCATCTATTTCCATTGACAGGGGAGGGAACAGAACAGATTTTTAGGAGGCATTCAGCTGGTTTTACTCTACATGAAGAGGAGCTCAAGCAATTCTAAGCAAATATGCTCTGGGCATTTGGGCATTTGGAAGGCATAGTTGGGGTCATTTAAATGCTGTTTTCACTGCTGGCTGTGTTTGGTTTATTCTATCATCACAGGCATTTATTGAGAAAACACAGTTTTGCTTAAAACACAAATGGAACACAAATAATATCAATCCATAATACACATCTTAAAAGTGTGAGACTGACAGTGCTATTTTCAATTTTTCCACTAGGTTTAATTACATTTTACATAATAAGCAGACCAGAAAAGAATGGTAAAATGTGCATTTTCTGTGGTAAATTATGTATTGGTTTACTGTGAAATAATAATAATTTTGAAAAGTACACAAATATGAGTTTAGTGTCNTATATATATATTTTAAAAATTTATGTAGATGGAAGTCTCTAGTTTGGAGACTGTCTTGTGTATGTTCAGAAACTTAAGCTATTTCTATTGCATATGCTTGTTAACACTAGGGAGAGAGCCTGAATATGAATTATCAATAATCTCATATGACGTTTTCTTTCCACAGGTATTGAAAATACTTATCATCCAAGCAAAAATTAAGACTGGCTAGGCAGTCAAGAATATTCTTAAATATTTCTAAGGGTGAAGTATAATTGTTTTGAACTATAACATTGTTGACATTTTGTTTTCTTTTAAATGTAGTCATTTTGGAAGTCTCTATTATAGATATTAAAGGTCAGTTTCACTCACAAAAACACTTTAAACTTATCAAATATTTGAAAACTAACCAGGCATGTTTTTTATTCAGTGGTTCCCATTTAGATGTCTGGGGTTTTTCTTCTGATATATTTACAGTTTTGTATTTTTACCTTGTAGTCAAATTATCAGGATGCCACAGTTACGTAGGTTTTTCCTAGTTCTGTTTCTGGATGTTTCCTTGTGAAATGAAATGTAAACACCATTATGAACTTGCAGTTCCTCTTGGGTCACTCAGATTCTGCTGTTTGCATCTTCTAGAAAACAGTTCTATGAGAAAGGCTGTTTCAGCCTTGCTCCTTTAGATGAGGATCACTGAAACTGGGGATGAATTGTAGCTTCTGTGCCTTCCATAGTGGCTTGGGAGGTGTGGCGTGGTCACTTGAATTAGTCTCTGACAGAGACACTTCTTGGTCTTGTAAAGCCAATAACCGTAGATGACTGTCAGCTGTATTAAAACCATTCTTCATCTTTTACACAGTCCAAAAATAGGTTTGGTTTCTTTTTTTTCTTCTTTTTTTTTTTTTCTTCTTTTTTTTTTTCCAGAAAAACTAGTGCAGTGGTTTAGCTACAGGAGGAAGGACTGAGGACTCCAGCTTTAAAATTCAAAACTACTGTCTTTTGCCACCAAAGACCTAATTACCAAGGCGTGGTCCAACTTTGAGACATGTCCAGAAGGAGCTCTCCCCTGTTGATGATGCTGTCTGTGTGACAGATAATTGGCTGCTCAGAAGGCTCTATAGGCTCCATAGGTGTGTTTTTGAAGGCAAATAACTTTGTTATCTCAATACATTAATGCAAAATTGGGACAGTGTGGAAAGACATTCTGTTCAGCAGGCAGTCAGCTTGTTCTTTAATCCAGCAGTTGTTGAAAATATATTTATTGGACAGCAACGTGAAGCAGGTGGGCTCAAAAGATAACAAAGTACTAGAAGAAGCTGCTATGTAAGGAGCAGCAGAAAAGAGAGCATGTTTTGAACAGGTTTACAGAGATCTTGTCATCTCATCACTATTTTCTGTGGCAAACTAGTGCTGCTATTAACATTTTGACTTTAAATAATCTAATGTAATTCCTTCAGTGTGTTTGGGAATAAATTTTTTATTTTCTTTTTTTTTTGTTTGGTTGGTTTTGGGGTTTGTTTGTTTGTTTGTTTGTTTGTTTGAGGCAGGGAAACTATCTTTAAACTAATGTCCCTAACTTCCAACCAACTGGAACTGTGCACTTAAAAATATGATTTTAGTTATGACTCAAAGGGTCAACAATCAAAAGACAAATATTTTGTCCTCACATCTTTCTGTGCATTTAAGTGTTACCATGCCTTCTCTGATCTCATGTTTTAGAGTAGTGAGATAAATCCTGGCATGACAGAAATTTGCCTAACTTTTTAACTTGGTAAAACCCCATTATCATGGGCAAGCCAGTATGAAATCCTCAGCCAGTTTAGCTAGGATCTCTTGTGCGTTGGTACAAAAAAAAAAAAAAAGGAGAAATTTCCTTTTCTTCATAAAGATAATGACCTGTGTGGATTCAGTGTGTCCTGAGAAGTCTGCCTGGCTTTAATATTGAATGACCACCCTATGTGCAAAGGGAAAGGGGCAATAGCTGATTTCAACAGACAGCCTGTGTCCAGACATAGCTTCCAGGAATTCCTATGTTCAGCACAGTATTGGAACCTGACCTTCTGTGGCCATGGTAAAATTCACAAATTTATTGATCTGGTTAATTTTTGCCAGAGGGAAAGAAAAAGGAAAAAAAAACACAATGCAATAATTTCTGAGAATATGGGGAAATGTGTCTGATCATGCATATCCTTGTATGTATCTGTTTATGTGACATCAGGATTATGAAAAAGGCAAATGACTTGTTTAAATTTCTCCAAAGTCATGGTAATCAGATGTATAAATCCATTTTGAAGAGATCTGTAATGGTTGTTATATGACTAGGCAGATGAGTCAAGTTACCAAATTGCTACAAGTCATAAAACTATAATGGAATTTTCTATTGAAACATTGTTTTGTTTTCTATGCCATTTCCAACAATAATTCAGAATTTTAGTTGCACCTTTGAGTCTGTTTGTGTTCTTTGATAAAATTTCTTGTAGATTTTCTTCTGTATGATCATGAGTGTCTAATTGGTTTTGCTGTCTGGAAGTAGGAGCAGAGGCAGTGATCAATTCACCCGCTTTTCAAAAACTCTTGTTTTCTCTTTTGAATTTAAACAGAGGTATTTCTGGCTTCTACTTGCTTTTTTATAATTTATTTTTTCACATTAAATTTTAATTTCATAAAGATGAATCAAAAAATACATTCTTGATCTTATTCCATTAATCTATGACATCTTGTTCCATTGATAGTCTCAGAGCTTCAACCTGATTTGTCTCTTCCTGTCTCTATTCACTTTGTTGTCTTCTTGCTGTTATTTTGGCTTCTTTTGTATATTGCTTCTATGTAAGACTGCTCCCACTCAGAAGCACTATAGGCACTTTCTATCTATACTTCAACATATTCTCAAACTTTAAAACAGAGCTTGAAACAATCTTTTAGCTGAAACTCAACATGGTGCCCTCAAAATCCTTAGGAGAATCGCAACTCACTTTGGCAAGAGTGGGAAACCAATGTGTGGTGCAGTTTAGCCTCATCCTCTTATTGTGTCTCATCATTAACTGATGCTGAAAGCTGCTGGATGGTGCAGCAATTCTGTTTATGGCATGCTTCAGGAAAAAAAAAGAGCTGGACAACTTATTGTGAACTCTGCATAGGACAACCATATAAAAAAGCATAGAAATTTTGAGCATATCAGATAGAGAAGGACCTTCAGAGATCACTGCATCCAACCATATGCTCCAAGCAGGGAACTAATAAATTAGTCTTGCCTAAAATAATTATTCCTTTGGTGTATTTAAAGTATATAATCTAGGTGGGCAGCTATTGAGACCAATATGATTTACAATAAAATTTGCAATTAGGTACTTAAACTTTCAGTATTTCCAGTAATATTAGGGAGGTAGTACACAGAATTTACAGGGACCAAGGAAAACTCACTAGTATGTGAGTTTCAATGGTATGTGAAAAAGAATTTTGCAATGTGAATTCAGCAAACCATGGGCTGCCTGTAGGCATCCACACTTCATAAATATTCATCTGACTCTCTGGTTCAGCTGTAGGTAGAGGGTACAAGCCCTTGTAGATTCAGTGAAGCAAGTCAGTCATGGTCATGGGAGCCAAGGACCTATTACATTCCTCTTGCCCTTTGTTCCACCTAATTTCTATAGGCAGGAACTTCTTTAACTGTTAAAGTCATCTTCATGTTATTGGCCTAATCCACTATTTTCATCTTAATCAGATGTTATGTGATCCTTGGATAAAATATCAGAGCTGAGGACAGCTGAATCAAGCTGTTTTCATAAACACAGGAATGTTCAGGTTGTTTGTTTTGACTTATCTAAAAAGAAACCAAAGTTCTGCCATTTGTTACAGTTATTCTAAGCATATGTTGAGTGGTCCTTACCATATAAAGATCTAAAGCCTGACTGCTTCCCTGACTGGCTTCATAAAAGCAAACATGCATGAAGCGTTTTTCCTTTCACCTCATCAAGAAAATGAATGATTTAAAAGCACCAGCCTATAAAACCATTTTGTATCACAACCCTTAAGCAGGTTATAGCCCAGTGGTTTCACAGCAATAAATCTGAAAAAGAAACAAATAAAAGGTTGCCTCTGTAATGAGTGAGTAGAAGAAGCTTTAAGGAGACATTGAGTAGAAGAATCTCATTTTTAGGAGCTGATTGATACCCATGGAAAACTTCTCAACCTTGCAAGAAGGTTGAGAAAATAAAATAGCCACAAGAAAAATGACTGACTAGGACTCAGTACACTGATATCAGTTAACTAGATTATTAAAATGAAGGAGCATTTAGATTTGGCTCCTCCTTTAACCAGTCAACAAATTGAATACTGTCTGTATAAATTTGTAATGCAATGTGCATTTTTTGGTGAGAAAAGTTTCCATGGTAACACAGCAGAAAATCAATGAAAGAGTTGTAGTGTGATCTAAACACTGTCTCACCTCCAGGTAAAGTTTGAAGCAGTACAAAAACAGTACAGTTATCAGCAAACTGCAGATATTTTGTCTAATTCAGCCAGTTGCTTACTTTTTTTCAAGGATGACTCTAACTTCATCCTGTAAGACTGCCCTATTCTATAACTATAGCTTCTCCAACAGTTCAATTTAAGAATTAACTTGTTTTGCCCCATGGGGCAGGTGATAACAACTTAAGTAGCCAGGCAATAAACACAAAGGAGCATGACTGGACCAGTTTATCAGGTCTGCTAGTGTTTTAATGACTTTGATCCTCATTAAATATTTTGTTTCCTAGTATATCAATTTGGTCTCATTACACTGCTGAGGTTGGAAAGGGAATTCATGAAATATTCATTTATGCTTTTTGAGGCAGAAAAAGCTTTTTTCTTATTAGTCTGGAAATTAGTGGGTGTGTCACAAAACATACATGTAATAGCCCTGCAGGCATTTGCCTTCATTCAGTCATAGAGCAGGTTATTTTTACACCTAAAAGTATCACAGGATACAGAGACATTGAGGTTGGAAAGGACAGACCTCTAGAGGTCGAGTCCAACCCCTTTCCCAGGCAGTTGCCTGCAGCAGTGGCCACAGAGCTTTTGAATATCTCCTTGGATGAACAATATCCATAGTCCACAATGTCTCTGGGCAACCACTGCAGAGTCACCCTCACAGCAAAATATTGCTTTCTGATACTTAGAAAGACTACATCCTGTGTGTTTCAGTTTGTGCCCACTGCCTCCTGTCCTGTCACTGGGCAGCAATGAGAAGAGCCTGGCACCCTTTTTTTTTTTTTTGATACCCTCCCTTCAGGTATTTATATACCTTGATAAAATCCACCGCAAGCCTTGTGTTCTCTAGGCTAAACAGCCCCCTAATCATCTTTGCTAGAATATCCTCACTGGAGCATCCTTCACTGAACTCTCACCAGTAATTCCATATCTCTGTTATGCTGGGGAATCCTTTTTGTGGGTTTTTTATGATACTGCCAAAAATTCTGTGAAGTATGCAGGCTGCATAACACAGATTATTGTAAAAATCAAGAGTTCCTCTGTTAGGCACAGAATGCCTTGCTCTAATCTTTTCACCAAAAAATCCCTCAGTTAGAAATAAATAGTTAAAATTAAGCGATGAAATTCAGAAAAACTATTAAAATTCCTGCAGAGAGTCAGTGCAGAAGAGAATTCCAACCTGGCAAACAGGAAGCCTGTTTAATGGGGAAAGACTCAAAGTGTTGGAAGCATGCAGCCTTGAGAAAGCAGAAAGGACTTGATTGCAAAGACCAGTGCAAGTGTCTCAGGAAAGAACTGCTCAGATTAAGGAGGATGGGAAAAAAAGGCTTTCAATTGTGATGTGTTGAGAACTGACACTAAAGGGGAAAATTTATCTCTGAGCAGAAGCGGATGAGTAGCAGTGAGAAGTCAAGATGAAATATTCAATATATGCAACTGAGTAGTGAGCAGTACCCTGCAAGAACTTAATCTGCACATTGGTATCTTAAATTCCTTTCTTCCTCAGCAGTAAGAGGAAGAAAAAGCAGGAATAACTTTGGTAAATCCTGCCAACCTTTATTAAGGTATCAAAAATCAGCTGAGTACTTTCTCTTCTGGCATCTCATTCAGAAAACATTTGACTTATGATGCATAAGATTAAAGGGCATAGATCCAGTGGATGGTTGTGCCCAAGAATTGCATGAATTAGATAAGCCAAATATTTTGTGCCATGCTCTTCCTGTGTAGTCAATTTTGCTACATTTTACTAAGTGTCTACAACTTATGTGGAGATTTTGCCAAGGACTCCCTGTGAACACAACATGAACAATTCAGCTTTCCATATAAAATTTAGACATAATTGTGTCTTATGAAAATAAAGCACTAGTTTAGATCAAAAGATGTCATTTACCAGTGGTAACAGCTAGCAAAATTTGAGCTTCTTTTTTTTTTTTGATGGCTTTTTGGGATTTCTTTTGGGGGAGGGGGTTTTGGTGGGTTTTGTTTGTTTGTTTGTTTGGGACTTTTTGTATGTTTTTTTGTTTGGTTGGTTTGGGGTTTTTGTTGTTTGTTTTATTTGCTTTGTTTTGGTTGGTTGCTATTTTTTGACAGAAGGGTTGGGTTTGTTTGGGTTTTTTTGCAGGGGGGCATGATGAGGGGAGGTGGATTTTCTTCTTTCATGTTTAATTACTGTTGGGAGACCTGAAAAAACTGTTTGAGTTATGCCCAAATTTTTCACTGATTAAAATAGATTTCATTAGAATTTTCTTCCTAACATGAGCAAGGACAACTTGTGAATTACATTTCACATTACTAACTCAATGGAAGCTCAGCAACATCAGAGCAGGATCTGTGTGTACTCTGTCAAGACAGATGCTTTACTAAAGATCACATCCATCAGGTCTAAAGTTTTTCCTGAGTTTGGATGATTCACGTTGTGTGGTACTTACATTTTGTCCTCTGCACTTATAAAAAATAAAATTGTCACACAGCAGTTCAATTTGGACTTCACCCAAGAGCTCCTACTAGCTGATACTGACACTTATTCTACAGTGTATGAGTTTTTCCAGTTTACTAATTTGCAGGTTAAGGGAAAGGGTACAACATGCACAACTTATAAGAAAATTAAATGTGCAAAACCATGCCAATGACACATTCCCAAATAAAGGCTTAAGTGTAGCTGAAATTAAATTGTCACTACAGAAATGTGTTTGACTGCACATCTCCACTTTGGAAGTGAGATATATCATAGGGATGAGAAAATGTGCAAATATATGATGTTTTAGAATAAATGGTATGCTGCTGTTTACCCTCTGTGTAGACTTCCAGCATCCTGATCTACACAAAAATCACCCATGTTTTAAAACAATTAACAAAGGAGAACCAGAAGAAAACAAAGCAGTGGTAGTAGAAGTAAATGTACAAACCTATAACATCTACCTATACAATGATCAATGCCATCTGTCTGTACAAAAAAAAAAAAAATAGACAACTTGAGAAAGTGAGATGAAATATGGAAAAAATTTGTCATCTTCTTTATTGATTATTTTAAATGTATTCTCTGCTTGCTCATTTCAATAAATACTAAGAAATAAGAAATATATCAGTAGCATTATAGAGTTTTTGTCTAGCTAGCAATAATATATACAGAAATATAGACAGAAAAAAAGTTTTTACAATATATATTTTCTAATTAAAAGTAGCTACATGATCTGAGCATTATAAATGCTTAATTAAATGTAGTGGACAAAAGGTTATTTTTTGTTATTGTGATTTTTAAAGCAATAGCCTTTGTGCAATGAAGTCTTTCCTCTTTCTAAATGTAGAAGGAAAAATGGAGCAGGAAACAGGGCAAGAGAGATGGAACTCACTTTCAATTAAGGCATATATTTACTTATGTAGTCAATGAAATGAGAAAGGTAATTCAGAGCACCTAAGTAAGCCTTCTTGGATGAAAGCCTGTTAGCCTCTGCAATAGGATTCCCTCCTCAGAGCTGGCCCCTTCCCCCTCTGCAATCTGGAAACTTGCTGAGAGCAGCCATTGCCAAGCATGCAAACATTTCCTCTCTTGCCCTTAAGTGAATGTATGATTTCCATTTGCCAGAGGTGTAAATACAATTTTCTCTTGAGGTTGGATGGAAGGTCTGGAAGCAGCCTCAGGCAGAAAGGTCCCCAAGCCTGGCTGGATTCTGCTTTCCATGAGTCTGTTCAGCAAAATGGGAAACAGTGTCCATGGCATTCAGCCACTTGTGCTGCAGGACATGTTTGGCTGCCAAGAGGACTGTGTGTGAATGTCTCATTAGGGCTGAAGATCCAGCCTGACTTGGTGTTCCCAGATATCCATGCCATCCTTTAAGGCAGTAACTTAAGTGTGTAGAAGTTTGAACTCGGATTCCATTTATGGCTGAATGGTAGCTGAGATTCTACTTCAGTGCTGTGATAATATTGGTAGGAGATGGAGATAGGCATTCCCTTTGTTAGAAAAAAATTAGTAAGTGGAAAACAGGACTTCATGTCAAAACCACTTTTTGTCCACTGTGAGCACCCTAAATATTGACTGAACTCAATAGGTACCGAGGGTCCTTCGAGCCTTTGCAGACACAGGCCCTTAGATACTTTTATAATTTGCTAAGTGAGAAAACCCATCTCTGCAACTGGTAGAATATTCAGCCCTTTAGGGCTTTTCATTTGTTTGTGTTTCCAGCCTTTGCAGAATAACTGAAGCATTACATACTGTCATAAAATGACTGGATTTTGTACAGCTTTCACTGTAAATAATATGTGCATGTGTTTTATGAAAAACTATTTTCCTGAGTATTTTTTAAAATCTACATTAAAATTTAGTTAACATAAATTGAATAGTTCTCTCTTTGTGATTCCATCTTGTGAATTCATCAGTCTTTTTCCAATAGTATTTTTAATGGCACCTGGTCCTTCTACTCTTTCTATAGTTTATATTAAGTGATAAGAATTAAAGAGACATGTCTGCTTTTTTCTATTGAGAAATGGCTTGGCATTCATTTAAATAAAATTTATAAGCCATTGTGTTCAATCTGGTAAGGCTTAAGGAGTTTTCAAAAGCTGAAAGATAGAGTGGGGTTATGGTTTCTTAAGAACCAATGTTTTCTGCAATAGAGAAGCACTTCTGGCTGAGTGGTTTTAAGTATCTTTTTATAATAATATTTTAATTTCTTTTTACTGGCTTATTTTGAATCTGAACATGAATGTTGAACACATTGATCTTGAATGACCTTGAATATTAGACATTCAAGCTCAGAATTTCCATACCATGTGATTTCCTTCTCGTGCCTCATTACTGAATCTGTGTACTTGCAAATGAGAAGAAAACCTATGTCTCTCCTGTTTTCAGAAGCATCTTTCAGTCATTGTTGAAAAGGTTTCTCAGCTGTCTTAGACATGTAGGGATGTGATTTCACTTCAGGAAGAGGTGATTAGGTCATCTTCCTAGAACTGATGAAAAGAAAGTGAAATCTATCAAATTTGCTCTTACTTTCCTCTTCCAGCAGTAAAAAAAATTGTTACATGTAGTCTAGGCCAAACTTTAGAAGGTTGAGAGGGAGTAGGCAAGCTCAATGAGAGTCTTAAGTGAAAATTGAAAGCTCAAGAGATTTTCTAAGTGACATTGATTATAACAAGTTGTGGAAGGCTGGGAATTCATGAAGACTTTGAATTGACATAAGCCTTCACAGCCAGGAGAAGAAACTTTTTCCCTCACTGCTGCCCTTGTCTTCTAGCTATCCTGGGACAGGAGAAGTGCTTATACTGCTGTNTTTTTTTTTTTGGTATTTTTTTTCTGGCTTAATTTTCTGTTCCTTGGTAGGAGGTATGTGAAAGCAGGTAAAGTGGTTGGGGACCTCTCTGGTTGGATGTGACATTGTATGAGGATGTGAGTTTACATCATCTTGATGGGTTTATTAAACAAGATAAAGAACTGAAAGTTGAATTTCAGTGGGAAAGTGTGAGTCTAGTCTTGGAGGCAAAAAGACTAGCATGAAGATCATTAGTGACAGATTTGTGACAACCACTTTTAAGGTTATAAACACTTAATGGGCTTTTATTTTTGTGCCAGCCCTCTGTACTGTATACAAAGGGAAGGCAGTCCTGTTCTGTGATGGAAGTTTCAAGGCATTTTCCCCAAAAAGGTAGAAAGGGGAATTTTTTTCACTTCTGATACCAGCCATCATTTTAACAAACAGCTTCAGAGAAAGCAACAAAGGAGCAACATGGTTCTCTCGTGACTGCTACTTGGGTTTGGACTTGCTACCAAAGCAGTCCTCTTTCCACTTTTACCTTTCCACTTTTACCTGCTGTAGAAGGAAAAGAAGCAGTGACAACATGGATCTGCACATAATTACATTCATCCTGTGGTAAACCTGTACCAAGTTTTCTTGTGCTAGGGGATTTACTGGTCTTGGTTGACATCTTACATTATTTAGTTGAGCACACACAGATAAAATCAATATAAGTCACATCAGTCGCATTGGCAGAAATCCTCAGCAGTGATGCTTTTGAGATTTTGTCTATTCTGTATGACTGTTTGTGCAGAGGGTAAGAAGTTGTAGTTAAGGTTCATCTCCAAATAGAGGAGGATGGGTAGTGAATAGAGAAATTAGGGACAGAAATACGTTCTTAGGGTTCCGTGTTGAACTTGCATCTTATGCAGTGCAGAAGAAAAGAGCTGATGTGATCAACTGGACACTGACCTCCACTGCTCCAGACAGCTTAGTGCAAAAGAGGCAACAAGCACCAGTGCAGCTCAGGAGAGGATATCCCTCAGCTCTCTAGTCCAGTATTATCACTGAATAATAAATGTGAGGGTGATCATAGTGGCTTGGATTTGATGGCTTTCTCAGTGTATCAGTCCCATTGATCAGACATGTCCCAACCATTATTTTCTCTGTCAATAAAAGAGATTATTCTATCACATTGTATGCCAGTGAATATCACACTCAGAATCTTCCTCCTGTCACTTTGCTTGATGTAGGAAGTTGCAAGACATTCTATTTTTCAAAACCCCGCTCTGTCTGATACCACGCAAAGAAGTCAGGATGCACATGGTAGTAAGTTTGTTAATATCAACAAAGTCACTCTGCTGCTCTTGGTCACTTCTGGTCTTGCCTTCCTCACCAGCAGTCACTGAGCTCAGGAAGCTGTGCTCCAGCAGTGTCAGGACTACAACTTCACTACTCAGTGTTGTAGTGATTGACCTATGCCAGCAGTGTACAGATGGAGCTGGGTCTCACCCCTTACCAGGTTCCTGGTTTTCTGAAATGTCTCATAAAGTGTTTGTGTGACTAAAGGGATTGCACTACCCTTTGTACTAGCTACCCCTTCTTTACATTTCCACGTGAATCAAACCTTCAGGAGGCCTTTACTTGGACTCAGTGACAAAATCTTGGTTACTGCTAGAGATGACTTGCCTTTCATATACTCATAGCACAGTTAGTAACAGAGGGTAAAAAAGCTGCTTCTTCCTTGCCTACATTTACAAAACATATTCCTGGTCAGAACAAATGATGATTGTTTTTATGTGTTTTCCTGTCCATAGTGAATTTTTAAAACATTGTAATCACCACTGAGAACTGGCCATTGCATCTGAGTCCCCAAATCAGAGAGGACAGATCCACAGTTTTGTGAGCAGATTGTCAAAGCATAAATAGTACTGATGTTAACCTTTGAAAATTTTCCTTGTTGCCTCGAAGTGTATACTCAGGGTGGACATTTGAAATCTTTTCTTCCTGCCTTTTTCTTAGTTTCTCGACAAAGGTTATCAAATCCTGTGGTGAAAAGATACTTTTTCCCCCTATTAAGATGTTTTTGCACCTTATCTAATGAGATCATGTACTCTGAACAAGTAATTATGTTCCTCAAAAATGGGATGTGAGTTGCCATACTGATGGCAACTTGTGAAAGTAGCAGTTTCTGGGGTAAAAAGTTTGCACAAGAGTAAAAGTAATAATCAGTTCCCTAATGGAGCCATGACAGCAGGCAGAAGGATGACAAGCTATATGTCTACACTCTCTCAAGGAAAATAAATAGAACCTGCATTATTTTGTTTAAACTGAATGAAGTAAAAAAATTCATAGGTTCTCCATTTTCCTTCTGCTGCCATTCATGACCTGCAACAATGAAAACAGCTATGAGTGCAGGTGGTAGCTGAAAGCAGTTTTGTTTCTGCACCTGCCTGTGCATGCTTCCTGAATTTAATCTTTCAGGAACTTAATTTCTTAAAAAAATAATAGAATGTGAGCATGACTATATTTTGTTTCCTGGGATTTCATGGGAGGCAAGATTTTTTTCTTGCATCTCAGTGGTTTAATCCATACTCTCAGTTTTGTTATTCATTCAAAAGGAAGTGGTTAAAATGCTCATGGAAAAAACTGTCACCACTCTTCTGTAGCTGCCATCTGATGTGAAGAGCAGCCTATTGTGTCTTATGCCACAGATAGACATTTTCCACCAAAGCATGATGAAACAGCCTTATCCTCATTACAGCTAATGCCTGTCTAAGGCTTTCTACATTAAGACTAGACTTCTAGCTTTCCTGAAGAAGACTGAAAACTTTTGGGTCTTTTGGGCGGGTGATGAGACATGGGGCTAGAGTTATGCTTTACCAGCTCCTAATGTTGAAAGGAATTAACATGTTTTCTTTAGGCAGGCCCTAAATGGCTTTTCCTTGGCAAATACAATCCAGCCACATCTGATGACTGCTTTTACTAAGTGTAAACACAGTTATGTTGTAACCTGCACTTTGGCTTGGGAGGCAGGGATCACTGTTTATGTACCCTGCAATTATATGGCATTTACCACAAATACCCTATTGCTGCTTGTAACTTAGCATGTGATTAAATGACCAACATTTATCATCAGAATGAAGTGTGCATTGTATCATATATCTTTCATAACATAGAACAACATTGTAACTTAAGTCCTCTGCTTTTTCAAAATTAATTTTTGGTCTAGTTTAGTCTAAAGACATTTTCTGTTTAGTTCCTATGCTTCTTCCTCCAATAGTCATAGTTTAGCTTATCATGTGATGGTCAAAATACTTACACAAAACATTTTCAATCTCAGTCATTTAGAATTTCTTTCAGATCATGTACCAATGCATACTGAATTTATGAAAGATGACCCTTCCAGTCTTTTGCGAACGTCTAAAAGACATGAGCTATGTGTTCTCATATGTATTTTTACTGAGGCACAGAAACATAAACCCACTTTGATGTTTCTGTTAGTACATGCTGCCCAGTGCTGTAAGGCATCCCCCTGGCAGGGCTGATGCTGTTGTACAATAAAGTGCCCAGGCAATCCATCACAGCATGTACAGAATTCCACTGATGATTCCACTTCAACCTGTTAGAACCAGCCATGAGACTAGGCAGAGCTATATTTACTGAAGGGCTTTGCAGAGATTGCACACAAATCAGCTTCCTCCTGATGGCTTTTTAGGCCTATGAGAAGCTGAACAATGAGCAGCACAGCTACATGCCACCCACAGCCTTGCCATGGCCTTTTTCCTCACTCTGACTATATGGAAAAGATGGGTTATCACAGGTCTGAGTTATCATTATGATGGGTTATCATCTTCCTTCAGATGAAAGTATCAATTCCCTTGTGCTCCTAAACCTCTGCATGCACAACTCCAAAACAGGCTCACCACTGCTTTTTCTTAAAGGGGCACCCACACTTTGAAAATTTCTGGAAATGGTACCAAAGACTTTTTCTTAATTTTTTTATGTCCATAAGTGAAAGCATTTCACTTGTCCCTTTAGAGTGCTTATTCAGACAAAAAACCCCTACTATTTTAAAATAAAAACCATAAAGATGTTACTTTTACTTCACTCTTTTTGTTCAAAGTTGAAGCTAGTATACTTCTCGTTACAGGCTTGTAATCGTTTCATTCAAACTAGTATTGAAAAATTTTTTTTTCATTTATTCTTTTTGGTCATATAATTAAAACCTTGGACTTGGAACTGTGATACAGCACAGGTCCTGTTCTAATAGGAAGATAAAGGAAAGCTTTTTCTTTAATTAAAAGAATTAATTGGAAATGAGAGTGTAATTACCCAGTTTGACAGTGCAGATTTTCCTGACATCATTATGGGACTTTTGTTAAGTTACTTGCTTAGAGAGAAAGCTTCATCTTTTTGGATCTGGGTGAATATCTTCCTGTATTAACTGCACTAAGAGATTTTGGTCTTCCCATTCCCATCATGTATTACAAAGTTGTGTATGATCATGAAGGTAAAAACCATGAAGGTCTTTAGTACTGAAATTTTATAAAAAACTGAAAGATCATAAAGGAACACTTTATGCAGGCAATATTTCTCTTTATGGAAGGGAAATTGGTTTATTTCCCTACCTGTTTGCAGAAGTTTTTTTATGTGCTTTAAATCAGAGATCAATACAGTGCTTTCATGTAAGGTAATTTGCTTTAATGTAAACTAATGTAGCAGAAGAGAGGAAACACAAGGCAATTACTGATGATAGCAAAGCTAATGTGATTTAATTCTCAAATTAAATTCTCAAATTCTAAACACTGACACTAATATATTCTAGTTTTTCCCCCCTTAGATTTTTGCCTTTTCTCTATTTAGCTCTGCTCATGTTGCTCTAGGCCAGATGTTTTCATAGGTGAGCTCCACAACTGAAGAGCATAGCCCAAAATGATTGTGAGGTAACAAGTGGACAAAGGAGACAAAGAATGGACAAGACCAAAATTGTCTCAGCTTCAGGATACAGTGTGTCTGCTACAAATCTGGATGAATATTGTAGTCATTTCTTGCTGTTTGTTCCTCTCCACACCAGCCTGCCACCTTCACCGCCTACAAACATTTGTCCCCTGCACAGAGAGATAGACCAGCAAACTGATCTTAATCAAAAAGGTTTGGTTTGGGGTTTGTTTACTTTTGACCCAGGGTAGAGGTTCTACTTTCAAAGTAATATCTGCCATTAATTTCACTAAGATGAGGAAAAAGTTGGTGGTGAAATCTGATGAGTGGTGTATCCAGTCCTGCACAGCAGGCTGAAGTGACAGAAAGGGACAGAGCTAGCTGCTTATCCCTTAGAGTGGCTGCATTAGGGTCCCCTCAGGAGGGATGCAGAGTTGAACAAGAGAACAGGGTAATATGCTAATATTGACATAACCTTTAACTGAGTAACACATAGGAACAAGAACCTCTTTCAGAACACAAAAACACGGCTTGCCTGCCCTGCAGCCCAAGTTGCACATGGACATGGACATTACCAGCTTCTATCTCACTGCTCTGAGCTGTACATTCACTGCTGAACAGCTCTGCTTGAGGCAAACCCATGCTGCCTCACCTCTCTGAACCCTGTGTCCAACACAAAAAAAATGTGGTGGGAGAGCAAGGCATCGGACAGCACGTAGTTATGGCAGGATGTTGACAGTAGAGGAACACAGAGCTGAATTCCCTTCTGAAAAATTCCCAGTAGAATAAAATCCACGTTCATTATATGCTACTTCAGTGTTATTTTTTTATGTATACATGTGAAATGTAATTTATTGGTGTCTGAAACTTCTCTAACGTTGCATGTTAGCCTGTGCAGTCTGCCCTGACGTGCTGTGTGTTGTTGTTTTGCATGAATGTGAATATTTTATACATAGGATTAGTTTAAGTAGTTTATCAGAGATTAATAGAAGCAGTGAGAAGAAATGGGTGTGGAATTAATCTCTACATAAAACCCCCAAAGTAACATTTCAAATAACATTGATTTCTTGCAGTAAAAACCCAGACATTCACCAAACTTTCTGTTACGCATAAATTTTAAGCAGGTTTTTTTAAATTTGAAAAATTTTACTTTTGTCTTCTGCAACCTTCTTTCTTCAAACTTAATGACAACCCAGTTTGATAGCATTCAGCATTTTTCTAAACTCTATTATCGTTTTCTTTACTGAATTTTTTGAAACATTGGAGAATAATGATTTCATCATAATCTGAAAGCTTTTTTTTTTTAATTCCTGTGTATCATGTGATTCAAGTTTCCTGTGATTTATCAGGTAAGAAATAACTTTGAAGTTAGCTGGAACAAAGAGGAGACTAAGGAGAGCAAGCAGAAAAATTTATGACAGTTATTATTAGACTCTGTGGCAATATAAGAGGAGAGAGACAGCAGCAAAAAATAAAAAAAAAACTGTATTGATGTTACAACAGTTGATTTAAACCTGAACCCACCCGCCCCTCCACCCTCCTCCTTTTATACTAAATGTCTACAAATATTAAAGGATTATCCAAAGCAGATCCAGTGCCATTCGGATTTTTTTATTGGTGACAAGATCTGTTGAGGCATGAAGATGTTTTACCCAACCAGTAAGTAGCAGAAATAGACAGCAAAGTATCAGAAACAGACTGCAAAATTAGATTTTCCTCTAACAGCTCTGTTCAAGCCTCTTCCAAGGGTTCAGCAGCGCCAAAGTTACTCCAATGACACAGCTGCTAAGATATTCATCCCAAGTGAGATAATCCTCCCATCAACCCCTTTCCTCTGGTTCCAGTCTGTCTAGGAACTGTGTTGGTCTTTGTTTAGCTAAAGCTGAGGGGCTCTTGGGAGCTATCCCATGGTGGTGTCTTACCAAGTAGATAAAGTACTTCATGCCTCTTTCCAAGAATTTTCTCTAAGGAAGTGTGGTGAGAGATGAACAGATATAAGTCATTAGAGTCTAAATAACATTGTGGTTTCTTTCTCCTGAAATTGAGAGCATTGAAATTTAGAGTCATTAAAAGTATAAGAACAGATACTTCAGTTGCAGTTATATTTGCAAGTTCTTTGTATTCCATCATTCTCCTTACTTAAAAGTCCTCTTGCTCCCATGTTCTACCTAGTGGTATCTAACAGACAAGATATGTCTTGTGGCATTTCAGAAGAAAAACATCTACTGGAAGAGTTTCACAATACATTATCCCCTAAATTCCTTCATTGAGCTGAATAGGATATTAACCAGAATGGATTATATTCCACTGGATCACATTGCATACTTTTCACAAAGAGAGTGAATATCAGGGAAACTTCAGCAAGCTGGAAAACTTACTGACATTTACTCAATGTCATACATTGCACGTTCCCAAACTTTCCAGATAATGCTTGCTTTAAGTATTAACAAAGCAGCAGGAAAAATAATGGTGAAAAACTAATTTTCTGGCCTTTAAATATCTACATAAGATAACACAGAAGTACTGAGAAGAGTAGGAGAATTGTGGGTAGCTTTTCTTTTTACCCTCACGCACAGACTCACAAGAAAGCCTTGTAAGGTTATGCAATTAAGAAAAACAGTTATGCTCATGCCTTCTGGGGTTTAGCTTTCAGATAGCCCACTTTTCAGGCCAGAAGAAATGGGTTAGACATTCAATCTAGTCAAGCAAAAGCAAAGCAAAAAATATGTATAATCTCTCTTTAATTCATTTTTCCCAGAAGGCTAGAAAAAAAAATCATAAAATAGCATGAGAGATTGGTTCATTTTACACTGATCTTGAAAGCTCATTAAGGTATTTAACTTTCATGGATTGTCTGAGGGATCTGGAGTTGCTGTTATCCTTTTGTTTAATTACACTGTAATCTTCATGCAATTAGAGTGATGATAAAAGTCTTCTACAGACATAACAATAAATTAGCCATCTGGGGATAAATGACATTACTTAAAGCTTACTTCACTGAAATATCAAAGAAAAATTAATATGACTATATAGGACAAGGCGTGAAAGTAAATTGCATTATCTGTTTCTAAAATTCAGCATTCCAATGTATTTTAGGGGCTTAATAGTATAACATCCTTGAATTTGCTTCATAAAGAAATAGTTGGTGGAGAAATATCAGGAAAAGCACATTTCAGCATAGTTGAAAAAGATACAGTGAAAAGTTTTGTGGGCTATGCTTTATACACCTATGCAATACTTTCAGCTTCACCAAATAAATACATGAGCAACACTACTCCTGATGTTTTATTTCCCCATATCTTGCCATCTTTCCATTGGATGCAAATGTCTGTTGTGTAGTTTATTTCCAGAAACAAGAATAGGTTCATCAGGTTTTTACTTTTACTGCTGAAGAGAAGAGAAAGAATGTAAGATAAAAATGTGGTATGTCAGAAATAGTGAGATGAAAAATAAGAAACATCCTGAAAGTAAAATGCAAGTCAAAATTCTCAGCAGCTTCGATCAAAACAATTGCAAAAAAATCCTACATCCCCCTGGACTTTCAATGAAAGAGAAAACTTGCAACTCTGGATCAATCGGTTATCAATTTTTGTGTTCTTTATGATAGCAATGACATGGCTATTTGAAGATATAATTTCACATCAACTTATTTCACTGCTGTTGTTTTGCACCAGCAGACACAATGGTTCTTCTTCTCTCTCATTTTCTTTTTGCCAGAACCTTTTTTCCCTTTTTAGAAGACAAAAGATATTATATAGTGTGAGTACCCTGACGTGGGCAAGAGCTTACAATTACTGAGGGTAAAACTGGTACATTAAGTGCTGTTTCAGCTGCAACTTTCCACCTATCTTCTACAAGAAAATCACTAAACTATAAATAAATAAATTTGAAAACCTCTTAACAAGAAATTCCAATAATTTAGGTAAATAATGTTATTTTTGCATATTAGGAAAAATAGTTGATATACAAAATAAAATATGACGTATATAAAGCGATCAAAATACTAAGTTACGTTTAAGTTGTATTAGGGGTTGTGGTAATGTTTAGGTAATAGGGTGACTGCCTCTATGGAAGGAGGTGGGGGCCTGGCCCTCACCAGACAGAGACAGATCCACTGCAGGGGACAGCTGAGCCCTGGTGGCACCTCTAGGGGAGCTTCTTTAAGAAAGGGTAAAAAATGTTGCACTTCAGTGTCAAGAGTGAGGCAAAAAGCATGAGAAAAAACACTTGTGAACACCAAAGACAGAAAAGAAGAGGGAGGAGGTTGTCCAGGCACCAAAGCATCTGGGAAGGAGACCCAGGCTGGAGCAGGAATTTCCTCGCAGACCATGGAAGAGCCACACTGAAGCAGAAATCCACTGCAGCCTGTGGAGGACCCCACACTGGAGAGGTGCAAATGCCCTGGAGGAGCCGTAGGCTGTGGAGTTCTCACAATGGAGCAGATTTATCCTAAAGGACGTGGGAAAGATCTATGGTGGATTAGGAAAAAAATGAGAGAAAAAAGGACTGACACAGATGAAGTGTTATGAACTGGCCACAAGTCACATTCCCCATCCCCCTGCACTGCTCAGTGGGGAGGAGGAGGTAGAGGAATTGGAATAAAGGAGTGACACTAACTAAGCCTGGGAAAAAGGGAGGGGTGGAGGGAAGGTGTTTTAATCTGTCTTTCTCACTATGCAAACCTACTTTATCTGACAGCAAATTAAATTAACTTTCCCCAAGTCAGTTCTTTCTTGCCCATGACAGCAATTGGCAAGTGTTCTCCCTGTTTATGTCTGGACCCACACATTTTTTCATTTTATTTAGTCCCTTAATCCTGTTGAGGAAGGGCTGTGAGAGAGAGCTGGGTGGACAAGGGGCAGATGGCAAAAGTCAACCCACCACAGAGAGAGACAAGGGTTTATCTCACAAGTTAGTTATCAGGCAGCTTAGAGGATGGTTATCAACCTAGATCATTCTTTTGTTGTTGTTGTCTGCATATCCCATATCCTACCATCTCTTGAGACACACTTCACACAGAGGACTCATTGCCTGTGCTGCCTTGAAATTGTATTTTGTCATTCTGTTGTCAAACATTGTCAAAAAACTTTCTAAGTGATACTGAGTTTGTGCACAGCTGAGAATATAAAAAAGGAAATCACAGTAATCTGATGTGCAGAGTGTTGTAACCTTGTACATTGTATTTTCTTTGTAAGCTTGATATGTTAGCATGCGACAGATAAGCATATTTTGCAGTGGGTAAATTCAGGCATAAAATGCGTTTTTAAATCAAGTCAGGGTCTTACATCAAGTGGGACTGTGCTTTCATGCTTTAATGGTAATACTTTTTTTTTTTCCCTGTTTGTGTGAGTGTAAATTTGTACACTGTGAGAACTAAAAGTATACTCCTCTTGATTTACAAGTGGTTTTAGTATTAGTTCAGCCTTAGTTTTAGCTAAATTTATATGTACATACTAACCTTACAAAATGCTGAGCACTTTTCCCTATTTGTCTTCATTCCAGTATTTAGGAGCATATTATGCTTCTAGGTATAGTGCTTGTGGAGAGTTTTGGAAAAGAGCTCTACCAGTGCCTCCCACAAAGGAGAGATTAAGTGGTTCAGGAAATTGCAGGTCTGAAAAATTCTTCCTTGACCAAATGAATCAACCACAAGCATTAAGCATTGTCAGAAAATTAGGTCACAGATAACATAAGCCAATTTTCTGCGGAATTCCATTCCAGAATAAGAATTTTACTTTTGCTCTTTTTAAGTCATAGTTGCAATGATAAAATGTCCATGGCCAATGGTGGCTTCATCTTTTGAATCTCTGGGATGTTTTGAAATGACTTTGTGTTCCTTTTCAAGTTGTTCTGATGCATGACTGGAGTTCTCATTAGAATGATCTTCATGCAGGGCTTGCCTGCTTCCCAGCTATCATCCACCTCCTGCTTTCCATTTTTGTCTATAGTAGAGCTGCATCCGGCAAATACTTGGAAATACGTTTTGTGGTTACTAATTACTTGGGCTGATTTACTTAGTTAAGTGTTCCAGCACAATTGAGTCCTTTCTTTTCCTATTGTATCTGCCTCATTGTTAGTTATAAGGGTGACATTTATACTGTAAATGGGATGAAAGCATGAAAGGGAAACTGTGTAAGTATAGGATGGTTGTGCAAGGGATGAATAAGTACTGAACTGTTAAGGCTAATTATAATGTATGAAGATGGATTCAAAGGTTTTGTTTGTATTGTCTTCAAAATATTTTTGAGGAATGGTTTCAAGGTTTTAGACCTACCCACAACTGTGTTAAAACATGTGTGTACATGTCCACAGGGATAAAAAGCAGCACATAATATGAAATATACTTCTGTTTAATAATATCTACTAAAAATGTCTAAATTAAAGCATTTATCAAGGGATTGCCATTTCAGAAGCAAACAATAGTAAGCAGGAAATAGTGAAAATGCCTTTCAGGGACTATACTTTGGCAAGGTAGTTGGCTACCCTAAAATAAGTAATAAAGTAAAATCAGCCAGACTTCTATATTCTGAAAGCTCACATTTATAAATGAGTTGTCAATATGTGTGGGTAGAGTCTCTTTCTAAACTAGTGTTTCTCTCTTCCTATTAATTACCAAACGAGAAAAGTGGTATTTAGATATTCAATTGGAGGAATCTACCCCCCAGTCAACCCCTCTGCCCCCTACAAAAAAAGAAAAAAAAAGTTTTAGTTTAATCCTAAGAATGAATTTAGTAGTTAGGGAGTGCCCAGATATTAAAATATTGTATATTTTGAATACATATATATGTTTTAAATTAAGAAAAAAATCTCAGTTCCTAACTCACCCCTTTGTCAGATGCCAAATCTTTGCAACTGAATCTTTTGTTGTTTTCCCTACACCTGACTTTTTCCTATGTCCCCTATCACCACCACATGAGCTGACTTTACAGAACAAGATGCTATCTATAAGCAGCCATGCAGGAGAATTACTCCAGAGAACCACCTTGTTTGTTTATCTGTTTGTTTATAGCATCTTATGACTTCTAGAACTAGTTCCATGAGCAATTGTCTAGCATTTAACTGTGTATTTCAGGAGAGTACAGGAGTAGAAGGATGCCTAAAGCACTCCAGAAACTTACTTTTTCATGCACTCAGAGATTTCCTATAGCATATTGAACAAGTCTCTTAATGAACCCTCTCACCTCACACTGGTAAGGATGGAGATGTTGTTAAGGAAGTGAGGTTGCACACTAATGGTTTTTAATACTGTACATTAACAGCAGTTTTGATCAGGTTCATATTTGATTCTGGGATTTCACAATCGTGTTTTAGAGTTAGATTTATAGGCTCCTTCATCACATGTTGTATTGCCATGATGCTAATATGTAAGAAGAAAGGAACTCTTGGGCTTGGCAGTGAAAGGTTTTGTAGAGGAAGAGAGACTCTCAATATGATTGAAGATGGAAAAGGAAACATAAACCAGCATAATTAGTGTTGAAAATAATACTATAATTTTCCAGTAAAGAATTGTATTTCTTTGGTATGTATTTCTAATAACATTTTTCATGTTAGAAAATTTTCAGCTCTAATATTATTCTTGTTGAGATGTTTGCTGTTGGAATATACTTCATGGAATCAATAGAAGTAGAAAAAGCAAAAACATCATAAGACACCACCTGATAAACTCTAGGAGGAGAGGTAATATGCAAACATCAGTTTTGAAGATCTGCCTGTAGCTCAAATCAACTAAAAGGCAAGGGGTAACAAAAAGACTCATTCTAGGGCAATGGAAGTTTTTAAGTCAAGTTTTCATCTGGGGCACTTAAAATAATTAGTTCCATTAGGCAGTTGAAGTGGAGTTGGCAAACCTAAACAATGCAGGTTTATTTGTAGACCATTTATTGTTTAAAATAGAAAAAGGTCCTTGCCATTAACATACACTGATGTTAGCTTTGAAGAAAACTGCAGGATTATTGTATTCACCATACATGACTGGTCTCATTTCAAAGGAAGGACTCCAATTCCAAACCAGGAAGAGGTTTTGGATGAGCACTTCAGATGAAAGAAGCCCACTATTGATCAGAGGAGTGCTGTTGATTCAGGAAGAATAGGACAGACTAGTGAGACCTGACACAGCAGAGAATGTAGAAGAAATGTTACTTGCCTTATAAACCTGAAAAAGTCCTATCTGTTCCACTTGTAATCTGACTTTTTTTTTAAAGGTTGTCATCTCTTGTCTAAAATAGTCCCTTATTCTCTATCTCTAGAAATATAAAAAAGGGTTAGACTAACTTTAAAAGAGGTCAGAATTGCATAAGCAAAATAAACATTTTTTGGAAAGTATGGAAGAAAGCACTATGGAATATGCCTGGTGGTAAATGGCTTGTTTTCATGGTGCCACATACTTGCATTTTGCCCTTAGCTGGAGTTATTCTTCCCTGAGTTTTCACTGTTTTTATTTCTGTAAAAAACCTTCTTGCACTATTTGTTCCATTATTCATTTTGGATCTTGTTTTTCTGGCAGCCATCACAGATGTTTTTCTGAAATTTTAGCTCGTATTTAATTCACTATAAAATTTGTGGTGGGATTAATTTCTCTGAGATGACCCTTTAATGCTCTTGTAATGCCTAATTCAACCTGCCATTCTATTAAATCTTTTCAGAATTTACTGAAATGGTCTCAATTTTTTTTTTATTGTAGGTTTCATATATACTGGAGAAGTTGTGCATCGAATGCTAACAGCTACTCAATATATTGCACCCTTAATGGCAAATTTTGACCCCAGTGTGTCAAGAAATTCAACAGTCAGATACTTTGATAATGGTATGTAGCAGTCCTTGATAAATAAATGTGTCTGTATCCCTTGGCTCTTCTTATTTTCCTAAATAACCATTTCTGAAGGAATCATTGAGGATTTTTAAATTTTTTTTTGTTCTATGTTTTTAATTTAGAGGCTGTACAAAGCATGTGACTTGACATCTATTAATTCAGAATCCCTTTTTTTAATTAAGCAGATATCATCTGGATGTTGAAGTACATAAACTCAAACTAGCAATGCATTTTATCAGTTTTAAAAGGGAAAATCTTTCTTATATAACAGAGTAAATTCCTGTTACTTCAAAGTATATGTAGTGGATATGATCTGTCCACTACCTAAAATAAAAATAGCGTTTGTGGAGTGGAATAGCGAGAATACACAGAAGCAGGGCAGGGATAAGGTTAATAAACCTGTCAATGACTAAGTGTTCATGGAGTCCCAGAATTGGAATCCAATACACTCATCTACACCACGAGTTCTCAACAGTTGCTTGTAAAAAAGATTGAAAGAGGAAAAGGCAAGCTGCAGTGTTGTACTTGAAACTCTGTGAGAAGTTTCAAAGCCCTTGAATGTGTGGATATTTTTCTCTTGAAGACAGTTGTAATCAATATTTTAGAAACATACCCTACGTGGTTAAAAGGCATCTGGTGCTTTACCTCAGGCCTTTAGTGATCAACTAGAGTGACAGTGAAAACTTACAGAGTTTAGTATCATGAATTAATATCATGACATCCATGACTTCTAAATTGTCCTGGATACATCTATGCTATTTTATGTATGTTTATTTACAGTGAATTTAAACAAAAATTGCCGTCAGGTTCAAAAACATTTCATCTTTCCAATTGAATTTTTTATGCATTAGATCAGTTATCAGAACGTATTCTATATCTTTTACATCTAGTCATGACCTTTCCTTACAGTCTAGTCATTGCAATGTTTGTTTGTTAAAAATCCACTAAAATATTTACATGATAAAGTCCTACTCCTTCCATGAAGGATTTTTAAATAGAAGACATAATTTTCACATTGTAAATTATTTAACATTATGGCCAGAGATTTGTCATCTTTACTTAAAGAATCTGAGGATTCTGGAGAAGATGTTGTTAATTCTCATTATAATCCTGACTTCCAGTCTTCATACCAGGTGTACCAGGCTATATCACATGGCTTTCCTTACAAGGTTGAACAGTTCTTTGAAATTTTGGATTCTTCTTCATGTGTAATGCATCACCTTTTGAGCTCTATGGGCTTTAGGACAAAGAATTTTCTATCTTAACACAAGTAAAAAGGAACTTAGCCGATTGTATCTTCAGCACCTTATTTCCTACTCATCCTTGCTTTGTCCCCATGAGTAAGTGCTCTGCCATAAGGCAGCATCTGTAGTGGGAAAGCCCAGAGTGTGGGGATCCATCAAAGTCTCACTGATGGAGCTAACTGCAAGGAGCTTAGGTACACACAAATCTACATAAAAGCCTCTGGAATGAAATGACAGTTTGGGTAGAAGCTGATTTCCATTTTAGCTTGGGGTTCTGAGGTGCACATAGATCTGAAGTACTCAGTGACTAGAGGAAATTCTGGCTAATTTTGCTCTAATAACTTCAGAAGCTAATTTAGATTTAAAATAAAATTTAATGCAATCAAATAAATATTCAGAAAGTAGTTAATGAATGCGGTCACAAAGGAAAAAATGCACTGTGTGCACAACTAATGAGCATCTACTATACAGAAAGACACAAGGGACAATAATGTGTTGGACTTGGTGCAGTGTGGGCCCAAAATTTGCATGCTCATAGCTTCATGACAATCCCTGTCAAGATGTGTTCATGACAGTTGCAGCACAGATCTGTAACAAAAGATATTTCAAGGACCTATCAAAAATATATTGAGCTGAATATGTACTGACCTATCATGAACATTTGAGGAAGGAAGGAAATTAAAGTCTGAATCAAAGCACATAACTGCCATTACTGCCAAAAAGAGAAGTTTTTGAGGAGGACATGTAAAAGTGAAAATGTTATTTTCAGTAAACACAGTTTTGGTGATAAGTGTCTCAACATCTGTAACACATGCTCACAGGGTATGCAAGTTGCTTAAAAAATATTTTTAGTGTGGGAAATGCATCTTCAGCCACTGAACTCCTGTGAATATTAACAAGGCTCTTGCAACTGAATCTCTGCATACCAGACTCAATACTTACTACGTGTACAAACTCTCTGTGAGTTTATTTTAAACTACATTTATTTATTGCCAACACCTAACATTTCTCAATTTGCAGAACCTCAGCAAGGGCTTGCACCATGCAGAAAAAAAAAAAAGGTATTTAATTAATGCATAGCTAATTGCAGAATCTGAATTCTTGGAATAATAACTTTTACTAAGCAGGGAATGCTATTAGCACTTCACATTTCAAAGTCATCAGGATTTATGCATAGAGTGTAAAGAATGTCACTACAGAGAAGGGGCAATGGCAGCACACCTGAACTACTGGATCCTACCTTTAGTTGATTTCTTGTGCAATTTCAAGCAAGTTATTTGACCACTCTTGCTTTAGCAGTAGTTGAGGTGTTTGTGTGGCACTGTGGTGTCTACATTTAAGAGGATTGCAGTTTCAACTTGTATTTGTAATTGGCATTTCAAGGTGTGGAGGTGAAAGTTGCTAGAAAGAGACAAATCACTGTTCTTGTTTCAGGTAACTGCAGTGAAGTACTTTTCCTACAGTCAGTTAATATATTTCTCACATTTTTTTCTTCCTTTTGCCTCTCTACCCCCACTCTGGGGCTCACAGGCACAGCACTAGTTGTCCAATGGGACCATGTACATCTGCAGGATAATTACAACCTGGGGAGTTTCACTTTTCAGGCCACCCTTCTCAATGATGGGCGTATCATTTTCGGCTACAAAGAAGTAAGTGGGGTCTGAGAATTGTCATTTAAGTGGACAAATTGCTTTGTACATGTCAGGAATTTCCCTACATTTTTTGGGGGGAGGGAAGATTTTTGACAGATTAGTTATATAAGATAATTTCATTATACTGCTTATAAGATCACTCTTTTGATGAAAATGATGTATTATTGTTAAAGTGATGTTTATACAATTGACTTAAAAAACATCAACATGACACAAATATACTAATCCTGAATTTCAACTGGGCTTTTTTTGGATATTTGTGAGTGTTAAATGTTCAGTAAATTCCTGGGTTTTTAGGGTAAATTTCCCTTGGGTTTTGAAAGACAGGATCTAATTTTTTTCAGTTAGTTTAGCCAATTTTGACCTGTTTTAAGATACTCTAGAATCAATGGTTTTTGTTGAAAGGTCACCTATTTCCTGCAGCTGTAGTTTTTTGGCAACTCACATATTTCAAAGTTCATATATTTGAAACAAAAAATAACTAGTTTGTATTGCTAGCTCTGAGGTTTTCCATCTGTTTGGTGATAAAATTTCTTAGATTGAGGCCATTTGGTTTGCCTTCATAGCACAAATATGTTGTCTTAAATGGGCTCTTTGTGCATTCTCCAAGTGTTTCAGAATTCCACTTGTAGCTTTGAGTGATTTTTTTTTTCTAGAGTTGATAGAGCTCTGGAAGCTATAGCCTATTTGAATTTCAGTGCTTTTGCCAAGAAAGGTTGGAGCAGGTGATCCTTGAGGTCCCCTTTCAGTCTGGTATTCTGTGATTGTCTGAGTCATGCAAATAAGAATCAGACAAGTAAGTAGACATGCTTAAATCTCTAGTGATAAAATAACATCTTATTTTTTGCTTGTTTTTTGATTTTGTTTGGTTTGGGTTTTTTGTTCTGCTTTGTTTTGTTATTTTAATCTGTTTGGCATGCGCACTGACTTTCTCTTCAAAATGAAGCTCTCAGTTATCCTCCTTATGGTAGCAAACTCTAATGAGTGATACAACCAAATGTCCAGACTTGGAGAAATCTTTTTTCTCAACTCTCTCTGCTATAAAACACTTATGAGCCTTCAGGCTCATTTTTCATGCCTCTGTTGTAGCTGTGCACCTTTAATGAAGCAGAAGTAATAACACTCGTCTGCCATTCATTAGCAAGCTAGAAAGGATCTGGGTTTTTCTACCAGCAGCAGTCATACCTTCAGTTAAGGCAGATGTCTTTGCAGCTTGGAAAAGGATTGCTGCAAGATATTCTTACTGGATCTGTATTGTAGAAACAAACTGCTGGTATGCCCACATACATGGCTTTCCTTGTCTTATAAGACATGCTGATTCAAGGTTTGCTTGGGTTTTTCTGAATGTTAGGTGCAGGTTACAGTCTTCATCTATGAAAATGCAGTTTATTTGCATTTTGAATCCAACTTCATGTAAGCTTTACTCTGCTTAGGACAATGGAGCTCAATTGTACTTGATCAAAAGAGTGTGCACTTAAAGCTTTGGTTTTCTCCTGTTGTTGAAAACTTTTTAAAGAAAAGCAAAAACTTCTAAAGATTGCAGAAAATTTGATGCCTTCAAGACCTAGAGAGGTGGAGACAAATACTAGTTTTAAGATAAATTTGTCAAGAACTCTATATGCATTCTGACATTAAAATGGTGACATTTTCAGGAGACTTCAATTCCTGATTAATATCCAGCCCCATACAAAATGGATCTAATATGGGTGATAGAAGTTGCTGCTCTAAATTGAAAGTATCTGGTGTACATTTTGCACAAAAGAAAAGTATGATGCAGTATCAGGTAGTTGAAAACGTGATAAATTTAGGAAAAGAGGCATAAATGGGCCACTTCTTTACCACAGGTGGTTCCTAGAATTGCAGGGAAGTATGACATCTAATCCACGGATAAACAATTTCTGAGCTACAGTGAACAGGCTGCTTGCTCTCATTACACTACTGGAAGCTTCCTCCAAAACCACTTTGCTTTTGTGGGTAGGAGTTATTAATGTTCTTTTCATTAATCTTGAGACAGAAAACTGGAATTTGCAAAAGGAATAATGTGCTTTTTGCTACTGCTGAATCTTTGAACTCATCCCCTCTCATGAGTTATTCCTGTCCTGAATGGAATTAACAAACATTACTTTAAAGCTATTGCACGTAACTAAGGAAAGAGATTTTTTAAACTGGTAATAGTAATGTATTAATGATCTGTAAATCTTTTGACAAAAGATTTTTCTATATATTTTAGGAAGTTACAACTAGTATATTCCATCAGAATTACTTGGGGAATGGGTTTTGAGGCTGAGATTTCCAGACAACTACACTCTTTATTTGCAGCTTTTACTCCATTACTGCTACCTCAGCTAAATAAGGAAAATTAAATAAAATTGCCAATCACCGATCAGACGCAAGTTGTCTGAAAAGAACAAGCATGTCACTTATCATTTTGAACTTGGTCCTAGTTCTTATAAGCCTTGCTAGAAATGTATTTACTTTCCAGTGCTGAATCCATTGGTTTCTGATGAAGTCCTTCCATCTGGAGCCATTTCTCTTGCAGCTGAGTCATGTTGTCAGGTGCCCCTTTAACTCCAGTAAGATTACTCGTGTTAAGTGCTCATTAGCATGACTAAAAGTTGTGCAAGATTTCTGCTGTATTTTTGGTCCCAAGCTAGAGCACCATGTAAGAAATACAGCAAACAGGTTGCCAGCAGCTTCATCAAGCATCCCACAGGGCCTCTCTATTAGTGACACCAGGCATTTATCTAGAAGAGTCTAACTTTAAAATAACTGTGATTATACATTTAAAGCAGATGCAACTAGAGGTCTTTCGTGTCCAATGCACTTTAGGTAAATTTTACCTTTTATTTCTTATTTATTCAAACAGTTTGGGAGTCCCTTTTTCACATTCTACCTGCTCCCAAATAAGGTTTGCTACCTCCTAAACGTGGTGTGTTGGCCACCAAGGCAGGATCACAGTGCAGGTTTGCTAAATACCAAAGGAGTTGCTCTGCCCAATCTTCTGCATTCTGTTGTTTTCCCCAATAGAAAGCAACCTGAAATTTACAATTTTTATCCAAAATTTAAAAAAAAAAAAAGAAAGAAAAGAAAAAAAGCAGAAACATCAGAAAAGACAAATATGGAGATATCGGAATATCTCTCAGAAGGGTTAATTGTTAGGAGAAGGAGTTGTACAGTCAAGTTTTCAAAATGTGAAAACAATTTGAAATATAGCAAGGTCCTATAGCAAGTAAAATATTTATTTCTTTAGCAATTTACTTCGTTTACAGTGCATGCACCTTCCATTTTAAATATCACTTTGCTTACACCAACTCCTAGTATTCTGGCAAATAATACAATATACCAGGAAACATCAGCTGACATGAAAATTTTACTGGTGTACCTCTACTACATATGAAATACATTACAGTGCAAACAAGCCAGCAGAACACAGGAAAAAAGAGGAATTTTGGCAAAGGGGCATACTTTTTATGTGTTAGTAGTGAATACTCATTTCTTATGTTCTAAATTTCACCGACGTTCAATTCTCAAGAGTTTCACTTCTTATTAAACAAAATAACTATTCTATATAGTCTTTTCCCAGTAATGCTTAGAGCTAATGTTCCTTAGTGTAATATTTAGTTTCTTTTTTTTTATCCATGATTAATACAGAACAAATTAAGCAAATGTTCCATAGGTCTTGTTAATTGTTTAGGATATTTTTCTTAATATCATTAGAGAAGGTTTTCTTTGTTCATTTAAATAGTAATGACTCTCTATTTATGTAGTCATCCAGAAACCATTATTAAAGTTAAAATATTTGCTCAAAATTGCCTAATACGTGAGTTTGGAAAATAATTCTAAAAGAGACTTGTAGTAGAATGAATTTCTAGTTTAAAAAGGAGACAGAATTGAATAAAAATAATTAAGTGCTAGCACTTAAATAAAATTGATACCTCAAAAAGAGGTAAAGAAAGAAAATACTGTTTACAGTAACAAGAATTCAATTAATTCTTGGGAGTCCCTTTTTCACGTTCTACCTGCTCCCAAATAAGGTTTGCTACCTCCTAAACGTGGTGTGTTGGCCACCAAGGCAGGATCACAGTGCAGGTTTGCTAATAAACAAGAATTAATTCTTGTTATCGTTTCCTGAAAACTAAAACCAAAAAATTTTTAAAAAATTTTAAAAACCAAACAAATAAACAATAACCAAAAAACCACAAAAACACAAAAAAGCAAACAAAAAAAACCCCAAAAAATCCCATAATATGAATGGGTATTCTTCCCACATTATACCTGCTTGGCATTTCTTTGCCTTTTTTATCTTTATCAAAGTTATGGACATGGAAATTATCTTTGATTTTTGAGGTGGCCAGTTTATACAAATTAACACTCCTGATTATCAGGTGGTTTAGTTTGTGGACTAATTAATTACTACTTAGCAAACTGGCAATGAAAACTCTAGATAAACACTATTATTGTGTTCCTAATTATTATTTTGCAACATACTCTGGCTCTTATCTTTGACTCAGTTGTGAAGTGGGGCACTAATTGTATCCTGCTTACCACCTCCTTCAGAATAAGGTTAGAGACTGTGATTTTATCCTTTTTTGAATAAGATTCTGAAATGATGTCATGGTTGAAAAGAATAAAATTTGAGAAGTCTGATGGAAATTACAGTCTAGATTACAGATCCCAATGATGCACTGAATTCATCATGAATTCTAAATACCCTTCTCCTTACTATTGAAGCATACAGTCCAAAATATAGACATTCACAGCCTCAGTGCTAGTGTGGGAAGTTTATTCATAAACAGGTGACTTGTGTAACACAAAAGATCACATTGTCTGTGGTAGAGCTAACAGATGGTTTAGAATTATTCTGGATAAAAGGCATTCTGTGAATGTAATGCCATAAAATCTTTGCCAACCATTAGCAACCACTTGCACGTTCCTAGCTCTCTGCTCAACTATTTAACATGTCAGCCTGTTATGACACATCTTGCCATTCAGGTGAGAAATCCAGAACAGCAGCTCTCTGCTTGCTATCTATGTTTTGTTGTAATATTCCAGAAGTTATTTTAGTATTTACTGCAAGCTTTCTGTCAAAAGAGAATGTTTCCTGATCAGATAGCATATGGTAAAAGCTCATTTTATCTTCACATCTCATGAAAAAGATTTCACCTGTAATATGGCACTCAGTACACACATTAACAATTTCTTTTTCCACACCTTAAAAATTAATATATGGTTTTGTAAATACAATTATAATTACACTGTAGTTATTCAGGAGAATAAGAGTGTTCCTGGGTTATGGATTGCTTTCTACTTTGACTGCATTTCTGACTGTATGATTGTTTCACACAGGCTGCCCTTCAGTTTGAAAGACTGACTATACTAATTTTTGTGTGGTTTTTTTTGGTTTTGTTTTTTTTTTTTTTCTTAAATCTTACAGAAGCTCTTGCTTCTAAGCCCTGTTTCTGAAACATGAATCCAAACTTTTGGCTGCTTCTTCTGTTAGACTGGACCCTCCTACTTTTTTGCTTGTTTTAGAAAAGATCCTGAATGTTCCTTGCTCTCAGTAGAATGCCCAGCACTGGAGTATTGATACCTGCAGGGATTTTGGCTAAATCCATTGTTATATCTGCTTCAAATTTTTCTAATTTCTCCTGAAGTTTTTCTATATATTTTCTGTTCAGCTTGGCTACTACATCCTGCTTGAGTACCACATATCACTGAGTCATTCATAATTTTATTAACTTCCAGGGTCTGAACCAGGTTGTAATGAAAATTAATTTATTAAAAATAAAAATTGAAAAATAAACCAAACCCCTTACTTGTGGCATTAGTGCTGCAAGAACTCATTATTGGTTTTGAGAAACAAAACCAAACAAAACCAAGCAAAAGAAAAATTGAAATAGTTTGCTTTTTTCATCATTTTTGAGAGAAAGATGCAAAAATTGAAAAGATAGAGAATTGAAAGACGAAAAATTGTTCAGTAATTCAAAAAACATGTGAAAAGACACTAAACTAAAAAGAAAGAAAAAAAAGAGTCTTATTTGAGAGGCCAGAGTGCAATTTCTCCCGATTTACATTCACATGATACAAATGAGTATAATCCTTTTCATGCATCAGACACAATTTATGCATTAAGATGACAATTTTTACAGCATATTTTGTCACACACCTACTAATGCCAATTCCAAATACACTTTGTGTCCTTTCTTCAACTGCTGTGTTTCCTCTCTAATTTTGAAGAGAAGGTCATTGCATCCTTCTCATCAGTGCTTTTTCTAATTTAACTTTCAATAGGTTATCTAGAATATCCTCCTCAAAATCCTTTAAGGCAGTTTCTTTGATAGTTAATGTCAGCTTTTCTTTCCAGTATTCCAAGACTATGAATAATTCCCTTATTTTGTTTAAGCTTTCATGCTGCAGAAAATTTATAGACTTAGTTCTGAACTTAGTGAGTCTTTCATTTTGAAGAATTTGAAAATATGGCTTTTGGCCTTCTTCTGTCATATTATCCAGGAACTGCATCAGAGCTCAGCTGATATAAGCCAAACTTAAGCTGATGTATTTCTAGCAGTATTTCCAAGCCAGTTCTCTTTTTCCTGTCATTTTGACAACACTCCACAAGCCTTTTTTATACCACACCAGATCATGTATCCAAGAAACCCCAAAAAACCAGTCACTAAATTAGGTAAAAGGAATGGAAATTCATGACAATGTTTAATTCACCAGAACTTACGTACCAGTGTAATTGGGAAAAAGCAAAACTAAAAGGCATTTTGGGAAAAAGGAGAATTACTGATGCTTAACACAAATGCCAGAAATGATGCTATTAATTGTCACATAGACAGAACTGAATCCTTAGTCACTGGATGAATAACCAGCTTTTTACTTCAGCATTTGTCTGCTATGTGAAAAATACTGGTCAACTATATAATTTTTGTAGTTTTACACAAGTAAAGCCAGAACAAGCTATTGGGTTAGCTAAACTAATACCTTGTATCTCAGTTTCTTACACTTGATCCAGTTCCATCAGTCTTCAGCCTAGAAATTTCTGGTTAACTGAAGGGCAGCTTTCAAAAGTATGATATCCAAATATTAGATATCTGAAAGCAGCAACTGGAAGAAAATCATAATTGCTCATAGAAAGCTGTGGCTTATTCTACTCCTAAGGTACTTGCCTGAAGTTTCCAACTTCTGGTTATATCTTTCTGTGCTAGAATAAAAGACTCTTTAGCCCCTGAGTAATTTCTGCCTGTCATAGTACTTGTTTGAGGTAACCTAACCAGAGTTTCAGTGTTTCATCCAGAAATGGATAGAACACTTTAAAACTTCTGTTAATGGCATTTGAGAACTGGAGAAGTCTAAAAAATATATTATGACACTTCTAATCTTCCTTCTCTTAATTTTTTAGCATCTTTCAAAATCTCTGCAATAAACCAGCAATGATCTAATTTTCAGGTGCAAGTAAAATGGTCACCCCACATCTAGGCTATATTTCACTGTTTGTGTAACCAAATATTGTACCAATTGAGTTTTCTTGCTGAGATGTCCCCTCTGACAGCTGGAGTTGTTCCTCCACTACAATCCTGAGATTCCTTCCAGAACTGCTCCTTTCTACACCATGGTCCCCAAACTCTGCCTTGCACTCTTTTTTGTCTCTGTTATATCTTTGCACTTTTTGCAATGTCTAACTTTGCTAATTGATCCAGGAATTTAATTACTTTTACTCTGCTAGTCCCATCTGGAGAACTGCTAGGCAGTACATTTATGTTTCCTTCTCAGTCTTGAGTTCTTCTTGCAGACAAGTTTTGGATGCTGTGAAGGCACATTGTCAGTCTGAGCTGCTCCTTTAGTGATGGCTGCTTTTTGTGATCAGTCAGTCTAGTTTACTATATTAATATTTCAGAAGTGCTACATGTCACTAAATCAAACTTCTCAAAAAATTTCAGTCCTATTATATCTATATACAAGTATCAGCCAAAGCTGCAATCTTGTCCCAAGGATGGAATCAAAGCTGACATTTGTTTTGGTGCAACCATATTACCCAGTGTCAGTAGCTCTGTAACGTAAAGCTGGAATGGTCTGGGAATACCTACACATTTTTATTTCTTCCACTAAGTATTGGCAATTGAGTATCTGGAATTTTACATGCTTACCACAGCACTCTTTTCCTGCTATTCAAGAACATAATAAATATTATTATCATTCTGTGAGAACTCTTTACAGATAACAATTCACACAGTTTTCAGTGCAAGTTAACTGAGCCATAAGTTTTAAAATGTTCATGCCAAGCTGAACTTTCACAGTTTTTGTGTTCAACAGTAGACAGAAGGTATTCCCTCTTCATCCTTGAGTGTGCTAGCACATCATCCCACTTTTTCTTCCATTGAGGGAAATAAATTACTGGAAATTACTACCATCTTCTGCTTTGTCATTGACAATTGTTCTACCTCATTGTTCATGGGAAAACAATGCAAAGAAAACAGAGATAAAATACGAATTAAAACCAGTAATTTCTATCTTCAAATAATTCTTGGTTCTATTGTGCTATGTTGTTTAAAATATTTATTTAAGACTTTAAATTAGACTGGTTAAATGTTTATTTTGGCAGTGCTTTTTATTTTTAAACTTTTTTCCTAGTTCAATATTTCAATAATATCTTCCTGTTTTGTCTTGTAGATTCCTGTCGCTGTGACACAGATAAGTTCAACCAACCACCCAGTGAAAGTGGGACTTTCAGATGCATTTGTGGTCGTGCACAGGATCCAGCAAATTCCCAGTATGTAGAATTGTAGTGGTGCTAATGGTTTAGAGGCTGAGAAATTAGTATAAGCTGATTTCATCAAGGATGATTAGCTGCACAACAAATCACTTAGCTAATTTCAGCTTGTTAATTCAAGTGTAATTTTATTTGCTTGATAATTCCCAATATGGCTTTTCCTGTCCTTTTTTTTTTTTTTTTTTTTTTGAGCTGATAAATTAAGTAAATAAAATTAAATGGCCAGTCAAATAATGTCAAATTAAACTCTTAACTGGCTCAATTTTTTCTTCCATAAGATACTTTATCTGGAACATGCTTTCATATCCATAGTAAAGAAGAAGCAATCTGTTCAGAAAAACCATCTGTATCCAAAAATATCCAGGCTGGAAGCTCTTGATACTTTATTCTGTGTTTCAAACTCATGTACACATTTTAGTGAGAGGAAGAAAGAGGAGATGTAGTTGTTAAATAACATGTTGAGCTCACATAGTCATGGCAGCAGTATGGCAGGTGGCATTTAGTTTTGTCTGGCTTCAGTTTTACTTTGTATGGCTTCACTGAAAACAAATAGTAGGAAATCAAGAGTGGCTTTCTCGATGCTTTAATGTGCTGTGTACAGAACCCTTTGAGGCTGTTTAGCCATTAGAGAATATGTTCACTTTTCAAGTCTATCTACTGGGTTTACTTATATATTTAGAGAAAATTTACTAGGATCAGTTTTTGATGAAGCCCTAATAGCAGGGTGTAGATGGAAGGAGCTGTGCTTGAACCAGCCTCCTAGGACTGGATCCAGGCATATTCTCCTCAAGTGGACTCTGGGAGACCTGTGGTGCTCACAAGGACTGACTCAGCTTTTAGACAGACAGGAGATGGGGCTGACACTGGAAAAGCAAAGTGCTGTTGGCCTCTCAGCTCATCCCATCTCCTCATCACATATGAAACACTCTTTGACATGAGGGAGCATCAGTTCTATGTCTTACCTGTCCTGTCATAGGGAATATGGAAAATTTCAGTACTGTTTGTTACTTGTGAACTCAGAGCAGTGTGAAGGATGTTAGCATGCCAAGATTTCACTTAAGAGACAAGAAATTTGTTTCTGAAGTATGATAGGTAGTTGAGATGTGCCTGTGTTTACATGGATTGGTTTTGAGTGTTTAAGAAAAAATGAAACCAGGCAACAAATTTCAGTAACGTGAGTGATATTTGCAAGCAAATCATCTGAATATTTCTGAATCTTCAGTTTTTAAGAGCTCCAAATACAGATTCAGGGGAAATTAGGTTGATTGACTTATGCAAATGGATTATAAGACTAGTCACAGATAAATTCCATCCAAGAGATACAACAGGTTGGTATCTTTTGACATCAGGCCTCCATAATAAAACAACACTAAAGGACTTGTATTAGACTTACATATTTTGTATGTGAAATATATGGTAGATGTGAGTCTTTATTCAAGTCTGAATGGTTTTTTTTGTCGAAATATTTCAGACAAGCACCTTGTTTTACTACCAGTAAATAATACTGGTCTTGATGAATGCAGAATTACTTACTAGGCTTCTGGTTTTAGCATATCCATATATTTTTTTTTCACATGACATTTTCTGCTAACAGAAGTGAGACTATAATGTGGGTAAGGAGTATAAAATGAGCCACTGCTACAGAAGTTTTGAGAGCATTAATGTATTGCTGTTTACAATGTATTGCTTTTGCCCCTAACTACCAGTTCTGTGGATGGTGGTAATTCATGATTATTTTTGCTAGATTGCAGCTTACACTAGAGGTAATATTAATCAAGGGAACCATCATTTCACAGTAGATTTTCCTGAAGCTGAATTGTGTGCTCAATGAAATGGGTTTATATTGGTGTGTACAGGCAATATAATAGCACCTTGACAGAACTGGTAAATAATGTCGGCCCGTAGAAAGCCAGAATCTGATGCTCTTAAAATATGCATGTTCTTGAATTCTTGTATTTCAGAAGTACTAAATCAACTATGGCTCTAGTCAATTACTAACAAAGTGATATGATAGAATTGTTGTTTTACTTTATTTGTTGGCTTCTTAAGACAATGAAAGAATATAAATTGTTGTTTGTCCCAAGAGAAAGCAAAGTGTAACTACTAGTTCTAGCTTACCACTTTATCAATGATTTTTCCATCAAAAGAACCCAGTCTCACTTTATGTTCATGGCTAGTTATTAAACAAGAAAAAAAGGCAAAAACATCCCCCTCAAATATTACAGAAAAAAATACCCCAAAGTCTACTGCTTCATGTTTGAGCTGTGTCAGTTCTTTTCTTATATATTGTGCATTTGAAAAGGAAAGAGACAGTAAGAGCAACACAAGCCTGAACAAATACATTTGAACAAATACATCCCCTCAATTTTAAAAAATTATGAACATCTTTGGTGCCTTTTGTATGCCCAGTATTCTAAAATTTCAGAGTAACAGACCTAGTTTGTTGAAGTAATTTCAGAAGACTTAAAGGTAACTATTTATCAGATTTTTTTCAGATGTACTGTCTGAAAGATTGGTAATAACTTTTCTAATACTTCTGAAAGGTGAGTTCAAAAGCCAGGCAAACTTATTTCATTCTGAGGAGAGCAAAACATGCTTTTTGATCAGCCATTTCATTTCAAAAGTGCATTTTAATGAGTTCTGAAAAGTATCCTCTTGAAGAGCCAAGAGTAAAAGGAATGATTTTCTGAACTTTTTTAAAAGGAGGAACTTGAGAATATCATACCTATTTTTATTAATATACTTCTTCATATAAAGAATTTGCACCCCTTTTATCTGCCCCTAAAAGCACACAGGCACATACACTTGTTCACTTTCTCTTAAAAGAGTTAGAGCATGATGATTGGAGATTCTTGGCAGGTGGCTTTTTGCCTGTATTTTTTATTTTAATGTATTTCCTTCATCTGCTACTACATCTTGCTTATAGACCATGTGTTTATTTTCCACTTAATTATATTATTGCAGATTAGCCACTATTTTATACTTTATATCTAGATATAGATATGTCTGTATGTGCTCCAGAGATGTTTTGGAATTATCGGTGATATGTTAAGGGAAGTAAATTTCTGATTGACATGAAGGTTAATCTGATAATTCTGAGATTTATATGACAGCACAGTGGCAAACTAAGTCCTTTGATTAATTCCAGAGGAAAAGTTTCAGCTCTTTCCAGGTAATTCTAATGAAGTTCCAGGCTCTGGAACTCTGCTTCTGATATGTAAGTGACCATCCTGATTTCTTCTCCTTCAGACAGTTTGAACATTTTCACACTAATTATTTTTCCTTTTGTAACAAACACAGTGAGGAAGTTTCTTGGATGTCTTCTAGCTAGAAACACAATTGGTGATGACAAAGCTGGGAGATTTACATATTCCTCCACTAAGCCTTTTTTAAACATCTTCACTGCTTCAGGAAGTGTTCACGTTCCTTTGTTCCTTGGCCACCTTCTCCAACCAGCTCCCTTTCATTTCTTGTTTATTTCTCTGCCATCCTTGTTATTCTGTTCTTGGTCCTTCTTTCACTTGCCTGTGGTGTCCTTTGCTCTCTCTTCTGCAGACTCCCAAGATCTTTCTGTGACTTCATAACCATCTTTCTTCCCCTCTGTTTTTCCTCTCATTCAGGGTTACTGTGTTTCTCTCCTTTGTTTCAGTGCTCTTGCCTATTGTCTTTCAAATAGCTTTGTGTTGTGCAAGAAGAAGAAGAAATGAAAAAGCATTTACTGGAACCCACTTTTGTATTTTCGAAATGAAAACCCCACCAGAAAGCCTTCCCATATTGTGTTTGTTTTCCACAAAACCATGAAATACACTGGTAAAATGAGAGAGTGCCAGATTCAGGGGATCCACACAGTGAATTACAGTCTCGCACTAAGAGATAATGGGTAGTAGGTTTGTCTCCACAATGAGACACACTTCTCTGTGATTTTGCCCTCTACTGTATTAGATGCAGCTCTTTTAGGAATTACAAGCCTTGACAACTTAACAATCACACTGAAATTATTCAACAACACTGTGTACTGAAATGCAATTGTAGCTGAGTTATGTGTTAGTAATATTCCAGTTTCGGTGCAATTAGTGTCACTCAATATGTAGTGTAACTCAAGCATATAATTGAGTGACAACACTGAATGTTGTAAATGTTTGCTCAAGATATCTCACCACTTTGTTTACAGCACTGAAGCCCCTGAAAGAACCTTAGGATTACCTTCCTGAAGGGTAAAAGACCACTGACCATTTATGCTCTGATATCTATTATATAAAGGTGCAGCACCACTTGGGAAATCAAGTCTGATTTCCTGCTGCCTTACTGGCAGTGTTATCATTTGTAAAATGGGCCCTGAAGTTATCACTCTAAAATCATAGTATTTATTCTTCTTTACACTAGTTAACTAATCCCACAGAGCCAGCTGCTCCAGCCCTGCATGTTTGTTTGCTGGTCCAAAAAGGTGGGTTCCTTGCATGAGATGTCTGATTCAGGAGCATGCTATTGATCTTTGGTAGCAGGACAATACTGCCAGGACTGCTACAAGTTGATCAAAGTTTAAAACATTCTCATAACAGGCCATAGACAGATCTCAGAGAGAGGCAGTTTGGTGTGTGGTGGGATTAGGGAATAAAGCAAGTTTTTCACACCCAGATCCTGTACTAGGAGCCCTTTAGCTGGCAAACAGGTATTGGGGCAAATCATGTATGTGTGGTAGGCACAGAGCATTGGGGGAGTACAGCTCTTAATACATTGTTCATAAAGATATTTTCAGAGCCTACTTCACTGGTTTGCTTGTTCACATGTTATACATCTTTGAGGTGCAACTCCCAGGTTTAAAAGGATTTTTTTAGTAATTTTTAAGAGAATGATAAAATTAATACAATTAGGGAATCTGATTTTTTATCTAGATTTAGAGGTGTGTTATGTTCAAAGGAGCAATTGTGGAGGTGTTTGGATTACAGGCATTGGTGTTTGGTCCCAGTGTCAGTGCCTCAAGAACTAATTAGTTAATATAAGTTTAGCAATATAAAGCTGTTAAAGAACAGATGCTTTGACATTCTGATTCCTTTACCACTTGTGGTGACAGCAATCAGATATACCAGGCTGACAGGTTTTATTCAGCCAGTGATGTTAAACAACGTCCCTGTCAAGCAAAGTCAGTGGCTGTATAACACAGCAGCTGTGCCCCTCCCTTCTCTATGCTTTATATTTTCCACAAATTGCTTACAGCTTTTTGGATATGTTTCATAAATTGTTTACTGCAAATTTACTTCTGCATAATCAAATGAACCCTCTTACCATTTGTGTTTTCTCTATCAGCAAGGCTTAAAACTGAAAGTACTGCTGTATGAATACATATGGCCTTGTTTAGCAGTTATTTCTGGGTATATGGCCAATCCAAATTCCCTAGAAATCTGTCACTGAAAAAGGTCTTTATTTGTGTGAACATATAATTTAAAAACTCGGAATGACTTCTCCAGTATTTTCACATTTCACTGTATTGCACGCTTTAGTTGAGGAATGGTGTATGAAGAAAAGTAGTGATTATGTAATGGAAAATATACAGAGAGCTCATGCATCTGTCAGACACATATTTAGAATAGTTTGTTATGAACTACTGACCCTTCAGACAAGTTAAGAAATCATTGGTGCTCTCCTGGCACTGCTCCCTCTCCAGAGTACTCTCCCTATTGAGTACCTTTAGTCAACTCTTGCAGTTCTGTTTCGTAGAATACTTACATTCCATTATTTAGTTTAATACTACTGTGATAAAGCTACATAGAATTATTTTGCCACAGCAGAATCTTGGACATCTATAATTTACGAATCCCTTGCTTAATCCCTTGAAAGGATTCTTTCAAATGGCCTTCTGACCCCCATGTTATCTCTCTCAGTCAATGAGGAACCTGTTCTTACCTCAAGTAGCTGCTGTTTTCTTCAGAGTTTCCTGCTGGGACTGTACCTTTGGTCTGTATTCAAGATAGAGCAAGTACATGCCATGAAAACAAACCAAAAAACAATCTGAACCATACTTTAAATTAAACCAAGCTTAAAAAATATAGTCCATTATTTTAAAATATATTAAAAGTTATACCAATTAGTTTAAAAGTGTGTTTGAGAAACCCAGATTTGCAGAAATGTAAACTATTTTCATGACTAGGAGAAGAATATACACGTATTTTCTGAAATTCAGAACTGGGAATAGTACTTCAAAAGCATACAAAAGTCCTTTTCCTTTCCTCCCTTCCCTGCTAAACCTGATGTAACATTTCTTTATAGAAAAATACCTGCACACGATGCTTTGCTGAGTTCAGTCTTTTTAACCAATTCTCTTAATGGTAACCAGCTCACAATTCAAAATAGGGAGAGAAAAGTGCATGTTGAAGATCTAAGCATGGCATGTTTAAATCATACTTTCAAAAGAATCTAGGTCTGCATGTTTTTCTAGCCTGGTCAGGCAGATAAATTTGAATTCTCACGTTTCCAAACACCTGTCTGCAAGCACATACAAAGATGTTAGAAGGTGACTATGCAAATACCTCTCTGTGCTTAAGTTTCTTTTGTTAGATAGATGCCTCATATGCAAACTCACCACCTGTGGTTGACACAGTCATATTTCTGAAGAAAAAGATCAAATTTGAGTCTGTCAGGCAGTGGGATTTAATGGAATAAACAGTCATGCTGAAATATGCATGATTTGAATTTTATTTTTATATAACACAGTTAATTCTGTTAAAAGTAATGTTTTTCAGAAATTTCATGCACTGGGTGAGGTAAAAGTGCCTATGCCCTGAATCTGATTCTTACTGAGCCTTTGGAAAGCCAGAAGCTCCTTATTTCTTGTAAGCCCTGTAAGGAACCTGTAAGGAAAGGTTCAGCATTAACAGGATTACAGCATACTAGTCTGTACCAGTACTGGCGAGGAGCAGTTCAAATAAAGAGTTGGCACCCAGTATTTTAATTTATGCATTCACTTGCTT
>VWZP01009837.1:0-98171 GCA_013396995.1 Dicaeum eximium | reverse complement strand
AGTGGCCTCTCAATCTTAGCCAAGTTCCATGTAAAGGGATGGCAGGGACATTTTCTACCCTGCCTTGCCAGAGCATCCTCTGCTGCCACCTTCACCAAGCCTGTGACCCTGGTGTCACCCACCCACTGTGCATTCCCTGAGGCAGCTCAGCTCTTCCAGCCACTCCCTTCCCATGCAGGGGCTTCTGTGCAGGGCTCCAAACCTGCAGCTGCCCCAGCCAAGCCCATGGCCCCCCACCAGTGCTGAGGTACCACAACACCCCCACTGCAGGCACTGTCCCAGCACCACAGGGAACAGAAGATCTCCGCATCCTGAAGCTCCTGGAGCACAAGGGCAGGTGCCCAGCCTGGCCAGCCCCACACATCAGTTTAATGATGTCCTTGTGCGTGAAGTAATTATAACATCAGAACATGGTGCAAGCCCTCCTTTGAGGACAGCTGGGTTGCATGAGCTCAGCTAAAAGCACAATGCTTTTGATTTGCCTTTGGGCATACTCTGGAGTACTTGGCATACTCTGGAATTGTGGCCTGATCAGAATGACACTACAACAGCCTTGTTTCTCTCACAGTTGCTCCTAGTTTTCTCAAGCTGCAATTCCAACTCTCTCCCTCTAAAGACCATACAACACAGAAAAGGTGGGTAAAGGAGGGGCTTGTAAAATGCTGGCTAAACTTCTGCTCCCCCTGCAAAGTCCAAGTGTCAGACTAAACCAGGCTGGTTCTGTCTATATGTAGAGCCTCATTTCTCTTCTTTTTATCCCATTCATCTCCCCCATAATTTTGACTTTCTGTATGCTTGCCTAAACTGCATAAAATAAAAATTAAATAAAAATATAGATGAAAGTCTATAGAGGTGCTGAAGATAAAAATCACAAAAAACAAACAGTGGTGGAGTATCCTGCTGCAATAGATCTGTAGAATGCTATTGCAATCACAAATGGTATAAACAAGTAGTACCAGCCATCAGATAAAATCCACTTTGCATTGTTTTAGTTGTTCTTTCCCAGAAGTCATCAAGTGAAATAATGGTTACATCAGCAGATTGTCTTGGAAATCTTGTTTTTCCAAAAGCTTGAGAGCTTTAGCAGTTTATCCAGCTGGAAATCTGTCTCCCCTTTGCTGCCATCCTATGGCAACTTGCTGCAGCAGCGTGAGGATGCCGTGTGAAATGCTGTCGTGAGATGCTGTCGTCAGAGGGGAGCAGGGGTTGCTTCTCTTTTCAGTGTTAAACAGATTCTTCACCCCTTTCCAGCACTTCATAATAATTTTCCCTAGGGAAGGCCATCAGCTTGGTCTATCGTATCATTCCTGCTGACACATATTCCAGTACTTCATGGGTTTGCAGCATGTCTGATGAGGTCAAGATGCTGATGGCTTGCTCTTGCTTTATTTTCCAACTTGGTATTAATTCCTTAGCAGGTGATGCCACAGTGTGAAGCAGGAATTGTAAGAAGTCATAAGAACCATTGTGATTTGGACAGCTTTGTGGGAATTCCTGGCCCTTTTCTCTCCTAGAAAAACAAGATGTGATCAGAAGTGCATTGTGGCCTTTGTCCACTCAATGGGACAGAAACTGCATCCTCCTTCCTTGGTAGTGCTGTTCAGCCAGTGGCTGTACATGTTCAATCATTAAAAATTTGTGTTCCAGAATATTGCCTCTTCTCATGTCTTTCTTTGAACTACAAAGCAACTGCACCAAAATGTAAGTTTGAAGAATGCAGGGGAGCAAAGAAGGACTTGAATATGTGTAAAAAAGGCAAGCAAGTAGAGGCAAACAGAAAATGTATTTAATTTTAATATAAGACAAGAGCAGCTCCTATCAATGATTAACAGAAAGATCAGGCCCTTTGCAAAAGTGGATCAAGCAGGGGAAGGAATTAAAATGATTGCTTCATGTTGGGAAGATATGATGAGAAATGTCAAAATCTGTGCTTCCTGATAATACTTCTGTGTGGTTTAAGTGGTGTCCATCCCCCTTGCAAAAAGCCTGGTGATTCTGTGGGTGTCTGACATCTCCTTTTTATTTGTCAGCTGAGAGACTGGGCTGGTTGATGTGTGTTTGGCAGCAGATTTAATGAGAACACCTGATGGAGAAGTAGCTCTGCTTATCTACACTGAGATCAGTGCTGGGGATAATTGGATGGGTTCTACACTGCCTGATTTCTGTTGTTTACAAGAATATTAATGCTAGTGAAAAATGGTAGCAGTTGATATGTAATGAGGAACAGATACAGAATTTAGCTGTACCAGTTTGGCAACAGCTATCTGTGGCAGAAGGGGAAGGTTCTAACTGCCAGCTTTGCTGTATTTTAACTTGAGCCACTGGCCTGAAAGAACCCACTACTGCTTCACTAGGAGGCACATGGAGAACTGGATAAAAATCCTTCCTGTCAGGGCCTGGAGTGCTGAAATGCAGACCCCTGAGCTGAGGCCACCACTGAACAGTTAATGAGTTGGCCTCGTGCTTTCTGCATTCTCAAAATCTTTCTCATTGCAGTGGCAATCCTTTATCTCCAGGCTCTGATTGCTTGGAGAACTTTCTAACTAACTTTTCTGGGAGTCAATTTCTGAATATAAAGAACTAAAGCACAGCAAATCCTAAACATTAGTCTTTGTTCTGATACTCTTTTAAAAAGCAAATGCTTTTTTTATTTCCCTCATCATTTAGCTGGACAGGTTTGAGCTGCAGGATTTGTTCTGTCTTGTGCTAGTCACTTAACTGCAAACACAGTTGATCCTTTTACCTAGCACCATAATGTGATATTGTTCTTCAGTTCAATTCTAGTCAAGGAGGGGTGGGGGAGGAGGTGAAAAGGAATTTTCTAACTCAGCAAGTTCCACAAAAGATGGAGTTCAGCAAATTATCAGTGCTTTAATAACAGCCCTCTGCATTTCTTTACAACCCGAGGCAAACAACTAACTATATGCAGAGGGGGGAAATACCAACTTCAAAACCTGCAGGGAATGATGGGAAAGTACTTAGTTCTTCATTTTTGATCCGTGTCTAATTAAACAGACAGCTCTATCTAATATTTTTGGTCAATTAAGGTCTGACTTGTAGCAACAGGCTCATTGTCTACACGATATTTTCCATTTTGAAGCAGTTGTGCGGTCACAGATTTTTCTTAGAAATCATGGTTTTGGTAGATTAGAAGTATATGTCTTAAGCAAGAATTCTCAGGATGCCTTCAGATTGAAGCATGTTTGTTGCTGTGGACTGCTTTTTCAGCTATGGTGAAAGAACAGAAACCTGCAGAGTAGAGAAAATGAAATTAATTCTGGCTGAAATCTTGCCTCATAGACGCTTTTCTATCAAGTATTTCAATTAAGGAGATAGAAAACTACAAACTATAGCTGCAAATAGAATGGGAGGCAAGTGTTATGTTTTCCATGGCTGAGATGACAATCTGTTTCTGCTGGTAATAATTGAAATGAAGACTTGCACCTGATTTCTTGCCAATGTGATAGAAGTTTCCAGTAAAACCAGCTCTCATTTATCCCATATGAATTCCATCTCTCTGCATGCACCTACAGAGTAAGGCACACTAATAGGAATCAAGGTAAATGGGAATCCTATATCCATTGCTTGCATGTTGTTCCTGTCCTGGCCAAAATCTGTTTAGATTTTAAACTTCACAGAGCAAGAAGACAACATTTGAGGTTCCTACAACTTATGACCATGGCCTCACCTGGAGCCTTTAATGTACCTATTGATGTGAATAGTACCTGTCTTACACAGATATGAAATATTGCCATTTGAAGAAGTGGGACAGGGTTGGATATAAGTCACAGGTGTGATATGTTTGTTTAAACACTGAAAAAAAAAAAAAAAGTAGCATTATTGACATTATCCTGTGCATAAAATGCACCCCTCAGGTATGTTAGATGACACTCCATGGTGTATCCACATCTTCAAACAGAATAATGTAGATTAGCTGCAAACTACAGTTACAGACCTGCTTGGTAATAAAAGCTGCACAGTCTGAGGAAGTAAACATGTTCATACTTGGATGAGCAGGGTCCTAATTTATCTAGATCACCAGTGCTTTAAAAATACACATTACAAATAAAAAATTCCAATCCTCTGTAGTAGCAAATGCATACAAAAGTGTGAGTAAGCAAATGTGAAATACCTCTCCTAATGTCTTTTTGTCTGCTCAACTACGAGCTCACCTCTAATAACATTTTAGCCGGTGTAGCAGCCAGGAGCTGCCAGCAGAGGTTACCACAGCCTTTGGAGAAAGGCTGGTCCCTGTCCCTGGAGCTGGGCTGGCACATGGCCCCTGGAGCTGGATTCCCTTCGGTGAAAGGCAGGACATGAGTCATTGCACTGCTCCAGGAAAAAGCACGGAGTGTGAGTCTGGAATTCCTCCTGCACCTTTGGCTACCTAAAATGATCTACAAAATAAACTTATCTGTGTGGATTGCCTGGGTTTTAAACCTCTTGGGTGATCCTCTGTGCTAATGTGGCAAAAGAGACATGACAGAGGGGTAGCCTCATTGATAACGGAGTAATAATAATAATAATAATAATAATAATAATAATAATAATAATAATAATAATAATAAATATAATCGCGGCCCAAATGAAGCCATATCTGGAGTATTGTGTTCTATTCTGGTTTCCAGAGCTCAAGAAAGACAAGGAGCTACTGGAGAGGGTCCAGAGGAGGCCACAAAGATGAAGAGGGGTCTGAAGCAACTCCCTTATGAGGAGACACTGAGGGAGCTGGGCCTGTTCAGTCTACAGAAGACTGAGAGGGGATCTCATTAATGCATACAAATGTCTCCAAGGGATGTCAGGGGATGGTGCCAGACTCTTTCCAGTAGTGCCCAGTGATAGGAAAAGAAGCAATGGCCATAAAATAACACACAAGTGGTTCCATCTCAACATGAGGAAGGAGTTCTTTCCATAGAAGGTGGCAGAGCACTCCTCAATTTCTCTTCACTCCCACATGAATCTGGTGCTACCTGTGGCTTTCCCCTGTCTCAGTCCAAAATTTACTTTGTACATTTTTGCATAATTTCATACTGTCGTGGTTGCAATCTGTGCTAAAGCACAGCCATCCAAAATTTCAGGAAAGAAAACTTGTGTTTCTTCTCACCTGTGCCATCCACTGGGCTCCGAAGCAGAGTATGAATTTTCCCATTTATGTTGCATTTGTCCCTAAAATCTCAGCTCTTAGGCCTGGATCCCACTGAGCAAAAGCATCTCAAATATATGGATTTTGCTTTGATAAACATGCATTTGCTTTTTCAGCCATAGGAGTTCTAAATCTACTTGAAAGTTACTGAAAACCCCTGTGTTGCTAAAGAAAGCATTTGTTCTCATTCCAATATCCCAGCCTGCTGCCAGCAGCAGGTGAGGTTTGCTTGCAGGAGATAAATGATTTATTGAGAGGTGTACATGCTATCTGATCTGAATTTTTACTGTGATAAGTTTATATTTAGAACTTTTTGTAATATCAAAATAACACCAGCATCAGTCAAGATTTTTTTTCTTTAGTCAGTACTTAAAATTTTGTTGTTATCTCTAAATGAGCCCAGGTAAGTTGTGCTCATGGACCTTCATCTCAATGCATGGAAACCCAGCCCTATGCTGAAAAGTGATTATTATATAAATAAATAAATAAAACAATGTTCTCCTGCTTTGGTTAATAATGCCTAGGAAGACTAATTCTTAGTGCTCAACAGGCTTTTTTCCTGTCTTGCTATTTTAAAAATTAAAATTAAATTAAATTAAATTAAATTAATTAATTAGTTAATTAATTAAATATATCTCTGTATCTTATATATTCCTGTTTTTAAAAGCTTGGCAGGTGGAAGTGAAATGATTTACTGGTGATAGGTGAACTCAAACAGCAACGCCAAATATTCTAACATAAAGTATTCAGCAATTGTGTGCCAGGTCCACTCCTAAAATCATATTAAATTTAAAAATAACTGAGAATGTTTATCATCTGGGGATGGACCAACGAAGTTTCAAGGTTCTGAGTTCCTCTTTACAATTGCAGAGGTTGAATTCTTCTTTCTTCTGTAAAAACTACATAACTATCTTACTCCAGCAGCTGCAGAAAAAAAAGCCACAAATGTTCTCAGACCCATGAAAACATTGTGGGAGTTGGTGACTGACAGCGACTGCAAGACAAGTGAAATAAAAATCAAACTGCAGCCTGTGGTGTCTTAGTTGTTTGTGACTATGAAATGGAAATGCATTCAGGTTTGAGGGTGTTTTTGGTACACAAGTAATACTCAGCTGCAGGGGATGTATTAAGAAGTTGTAATTTTAAAAGTCAGTATTTCAGATCCCGAGTCCTGCAACTTAAAAATGGTGCAGTTGGGGGTGGGTGGAATTCCTTTGGAATTTATTAAGTGCTATAAGCTGGGTAAAGACTGAGAGCTTTGGACCTCTCAGGATTCTCCCTGGCTTCCTGCCAGCTGGCTTGCAGGTAAGTTCCATGTAAAGAGCTGATTTATTCTGTCCTCAAACCCAGAGTTTGCTGCTGGAATGCTGCAAGAGACCTGGCTATTAAAGCAAATTAAGCTATCTGTGAACATTTTGTGATCTTACACCGTCTGCACTTGTCACAGTGCTGCCACATCAAGGTTAGAGTGAGAAGGTGACTAGCTGGCAGTCACTTAATCAAAGGGAGCTGTTGGTGTCTCAGGTAGCCCAGGCAGGGTGAGGCTTGCATGCTCCATTGCTTTTAACAGCCAGATAATGAATATGCTTTCCAGAATCCGTGTTCCTCATAGGGGAAGCAGCAGCTGCCTGTGATCTGTGTCGCTGTCAAAGGAAAGTGAGATGTAGTTAATTCAGGGCTACGCAACAAAGACATATTGATCAGGGTTCTTCTGGCTCTGGTTGGATTTCTGCAATAACAATGACCAGGACAATGCAGCAAGCCAGGATGGCAAACCCAAATATGCTTTGTCTTACCCCAAAAAGCATCAGTTCTTACCACCAAGATCTGCTGCTGGGCATCAGCAGGTTCAGAGCAATTCCACTCCAGAGGGTCAGTAAGACACTGAAATCAAGTGAAAAGGGCACATCTTGTTCACGTCATTATAAATTTACTTCATTTGTAGCTATAAGTTAAATTCATAGATTCAGTACAAACAGCTTGCAGTGCATAAGTTCCACATGATTAAAAAAAACCCCAACCCTGTGTTTATGGTATCTGGACAAAGTCATACAGAGCTGCTTACAGAGGTAATGAATGTTACAAGAATTATATAGAGTAAATGTGTACATTATGTTTCCTCTGTTCCTGCTCTACTAGAAGGACTTGCATGTGGATGATTATGTGCTGTATATTTACTAGAGTATTGCAGTGCCTTTTTTATTGCAAAGCTAGAATTCTTTGTGTACTGGTTTTGTAATATAAATATGTAATTACTATTTTTATTTCTGCAGAGTTACCCAACTCATTGCCTGTCTTCCCACTTTTTTTTTTCCTGTTACTTTCCCCTAATAGCTGCATCTGCTTTCCTTTTGTTCATGTGTTGTGCAGAAGAAAAATGGGCACTAACAGGTTTGCTAATTACTGTAAAAATCTTCCCAGCCTTGTTCAGTTCAGATCATTCTATTAGCTAAAGTAATGGAGTGCAGTGGCACGATGGTGCTCTCACTTTTCATTGTCTGAGGTCTTTCTGGTGCAATATATTACTGGGATTGTATTGTGGGGCTGTCATAACAACTTTTGATTCCCATACCTGCTGTATTGTATTATCTCAACATTCCTTTTTTTACTACTACTTAATTCTCCTTAGCCTTCCTAAATCACTTTTAAGGGCACAGGACTGTTTGCCCCCTACTTCCTCAGTTTTTTTTTCTGGGAATCAGTAAGGCTGAAGATTGCTCAGTCCCTTGTAGATGAACCTGTGACCAATGTCAGGGTGTTCACATCACTGCAACAGCTCCTGGCAATTTTCAGCTGTACTATTTTACCTAAAGGCATGATCTTTACCCTCACTGCATCATTTTGCACCTGAAACCTATTTTTCCTTGCCTATCAGCATTGTCAATGTCATATTCCTCAGCAGTATTTACAGCAGCAGACTTTTGTCTCATCACTGTGATTATATTAGCTCCAGTGATTGTACTTTCACCTCATTACTGAAATAAAGTTAACATTAATGAGAGTCATGCAGCTAAACCTCTGCTCACCTCTCCGGAAATTTATTCTAATGATGAAAAGACGATGCATGTGGATCTAGTTGAAAGCAAGCCAGCTTTTTTCCCCACCCCCACCTAGCTATCTACCAAATTTAGTGCTAAAAAAGTCTTTTGTTATTAAGAGCTGATGATGCAAAAGAAGCCAAATACATTCTACAACACTAACAAAGAAAAATGTGATTGGTTGAACACTGATTTATGTACTGGTCCGCTACAGAGTTCCTTTATGACCCAAATTTCTTTATTCCTGCTGCTGCTTCAGGAAAGGGTTTTCTCATCTCTGACTCTCACCATAAATTAGCCATAATGCACTTGGAGGCCCTAAGGGCTGTGCTAGGAAAGTTCAAGATATTATCAAGGGTAACAGTCATTGCACTTCTAAACAAGATGAAGCATTGAGAGGTGGAAATTGTCTATAGAAACACAGTAGGGCTTTGAGCCTAAAGAAGAAATATAATTTAGATAAGCAAAGTTCATGAGATAAATGCACATGCTACATGTGCCAAGCAAGGGGGCTCAAGAGATCTTTTACTGATCAGAATTTGGATTTACAGTAAGAGCAGTCTTTTTGCCACTGGTCACTGCTAGGGAAGCCATATGAGTAGAGAGAGTTTGTTTGTGCTTTCCTTTGTTTACTTGTTAGTTAAGGTTAGAGAATAAGGATTCACTTTTTATTAAATTTTCTTACAAGCAGCTGCTGTGACATGGCTTTAGTTCTGTCTAAGGCCACTGCCTGCTCCAGCAACACAGGTTACCTAGAAGGATAGTAATATAGACTGAAAGGAATGCAGCTTTGGAGTCAATCTAATTGTTTGATATTTTTCTTAAGTTTTACCTCTTCATGTATGAAACTAGGCTGGGCCTGGTGTGGTGGAAGAGGTCCAATATTATTCTCGCTAAACACTTGCATATCTTTAGGAAAAGATAAAAGAAGGATGTTCACTCTATACAATATTGTGAGCAAACAAGCCTTTGTATTCAAAAATACAAAGTTATGTTTTACTAGAAAATACCACTGGCCAGCACAGTAAGTGTAATATTTTAAGTAATAAGTGTTCTAAAACGCTTCCTTAGTCTTTCAAGGAAAAAAGTAACTCAAGAATTGACAAGGCATGATTGACTCAGAAAAGGGAGTGAAATATTACCGTACTGATAATCACACTTTGACCTATTTTGGACTCTGGGCTGTAGAAATATTTTCTCTCTTGTGAAGGCTTCTGATTTTGACCATGAAGTTTACGAGGAAGAATATCTAGACTTGTCACCAAAAGAAAAGCTTTCTAAGAGGCGGGCTGTTTAAGTTAGCCTTTTCAAATGTCAAAATCCTAAACAAAATAGATTAAGTTGGATAAAGGTAACCCTTTACAAAGGTTGATGAAAAAACATTATCGCCCTTTGGCAGAGAGAAATTTAAACACAGTGTTTAGGAGACATCAGTCTTGTCAGATGGTGCAGCAGGAGTGGGCTGGGGCACCGCATCTGAAACTGGTCCCTAGATCACTGTCCTGCTCTGCCTTCTGGAGAGTTCTACCTTCTCTTTCTGAGCTTGCTGCTCTTGTGCCTGAAGCACAATAGCACTGACTCATGTCTGGAGCCACAAACTGAGTGTGTCAGGTTGAAATGTGCCTTATGGAATAATAGTATATTGGAATAATGTATTATGTTTAGTTTGAGAAGATTTTACAAGACTATCCTAAAGCAGCTTTTCTTACAGATGCAGACTAAATGAACAAGCAACATGAATTAACTAATTTTCAGCTCATGTTTCATGGTTGTTCTCACTGCTCCTGCAGCATTCTTTTTCAAAAATAGTCCATCAGTTGAAGGTATTTACTTCACAATTTGTTCTTTTTCCTTTATGTGCACATCTCCTCTTCTCCCACCTGCTTCCCAGCTTGGTTTTTCCTCATCTTGGTGCCCAGGAAATGCCAGTGTCTGGTTGAATGAGCTGTGCTATAAATCAAAGTGTCATCACTTAGCTGGTAGAAGTGATTTAATTAATGCATCATGCCTTCCCCAGAGCCTCTCCCCACCTGACTGCTAATCAACCTTCATCAGCGGGAGGAAAGTGTGTCCCTTCTTACAACTGTGCAGGAGAGACTGAAGGAAAGACAGTTAATTGCAGCTGCTGAGATCAGCCTTGTCACTTGTCTCTAATCTGTTGTCTGCTTCTTGAAATATTGCTGTCCTGGTCCCTTACAAGCCATGCTTAACTCCATTCATACAGAAATGATCCAGTATCATCCCAGGGATCACTTTCTGTCAGAAAATGTATTTGGCAGATGACATGTTTAGAAGCACCCTATCATGTATGGCAGTACTGGGGCAACTTTTACAGCCTGAGTGCTCTTTTAGCTGTAAGGAGCAGTTTATGTGTGAACATTCCTGCACTTCCAAGGGGGTGCTGTGCAGTTAGCACTGTGGATTCTGAGCCAAAAAATTGTTGTGCCAGTATGGAATTACAGGGCAGATGTTGTTAGCAAGTGGTCCCCTTTGTCAGTTGCTGAATAAATACTTGATGATTTTATCTCAGGTAAATATGTACCAAAATTATAAGCTCTGTATGAGCCAGAGCATTTATCCATTTCAGTTTGGTGCCTCCACCATTCAGGGCAGCATCTGTGGTAATGGGAATCTCAGATTTCATCTGCTGGATAATATGGGCAGAAGAATTTAGGGAGTGTCTTATTTGTGACTATTCATAGTTATATAGGCAATCAAGATAAGTATGGGAAACAGCACTTGTGAGAAGCAGTGGTTTTTTCTGGTAGCTGGAATAGGAAACTGAGAGTCAAGATTCCTGCTTTCTAGGCTTGACCATGCCCAGGTTGCCAAATGACCGTGAGAAAGACACCTGACTAGTTTTTATCCCAGTTTGCCCCAAATATAATGTTTGTTGGAGAAGGACATACTGTACTTGGGACAAGACACATTCTCTTCTCCCTTCAAACAGCTGGTGCTACGGAAGCAGATGGGCCAGGGCCACCTTCTGTGGAGAGCAAGGAGGCTCATCAGTGAGATGGACAGCAGTGCACCCAGAGGTGCTTTCAGGTCCATAGGCCATTTGGATGGCAGAAGTGCAATAATGATAATTTCTGCTGTAATACAGCAGGTACTGGGGAGTACCTCTCTGCTTATGGAGCCCAAGATGGTGTCTCAGTGTGGGTTTTGTGGTCACCTTCAGAGGCCAGAGGGAGAAGGACTTGGTCCCTGCTACCTCTCAGTGTGAGCTAAAAGCTGCCACAGGCTGTACAGGATGTGTGAGTTGGGCCAGAACGGGTCACTTCTGATACCCCACCACCTTCTGATGGTGGGGTATCACACTCAGCCTTTAGCCCTCCCTGGGAGGGCCCGTCACAGCCAGCCACATGCACCTGGTCCTGGTCCTCAGCCTGCCCTGTGACAAAGGGCACAGATGAGTCAGTGCTGAGCTCTGGCAGTGGCACCAGCTCAGTCCCAGCCCTGTGTCCTGTGTCACAGCAGCTGGGTGCCCTGAGCTGCAGCCTCAAGGCTGGGTGCTCTCAGTCTGACCAGGGTAATTACCATTATGGCTAAGCAGCTGCTTCCTTTGTAAGTCCATAATTTTGAGGGTTCATTACATGGACATAAAAGTCCTCTCCAGGCAGAGATTTGGCAGACAAAGCCCAGCCAGGGAGCTGTTTCATCGTTTGTTAGTTTGTTTATTTTTGCATCTGTTGGGCAATTCTTTGCTATTTTGTACACCAGGCTGCAAAAGATACAGCTGCAATCATTTTCAATTGCTTACCATTAGGGTCTTCATTGATCTTTATTTTTCTATTGGTCACTTATGATTCAATTGAGGAAATAAATTTGTATTACTATATTGAAAGAAATAATAGCATTTCCAGATACTCTGCCGATTCTCTTGTTTCATGGGTGCATTGTTTTACTTATTTCCACAAACTCCACTGCTCTGATTGCTTATTGCTGGTTCTGTTGTTTTATACTAGAGTAGTAGACAAAGACTGTTCACTGCATAGCTTTGCTGTTTTTATTCTTTCCCCAGCTTTTTTTGACAGAGTGAAAGTCTGGAACCAAGCTGCTTAAGTATCTATCTTTTTGGTGATTTAAATTGAGAAGAACTTTTAAAGTAGTGATATTACTGTAATTTTATCCCAATGCAACTTGTAGTATAGTTTGTGCCTGTTGAGGAATTCTTTTTTAGGAATTGCTTTTAAATATAACATCTTTAAATATGATCACTGAAGGGATCCTCAGGCTTTCTGAAATTCCTCAACATCCCCTATTTCTACTGTTTAAACCACACCTGAGCTAATTTAAAAGCAAGATACACTGATATCCACAGCAACCCCTGCCAAGTAAAGCTGCCTTCCTTTGTAGGATTTTGCTGAGGGCACGAGACTGAATAAGTGGCCTTGTTGTAAGGACTGTGCTTCAAGTGAGTGAATGGAGCCATTCTTTAGCAGATATTTGGATACTAGGGAATCCTGTAGCTGGCAAGATGCTGAGCTTGTAAGTGCTACACCTGTGGTTTTTCTCCTCTTTTTTTTTTCCTTCTTAAGAAGCCTTGACACTCCCTGGTGACTTAAATCAGAGTTGTCATATGGCCAGTTTTCATCTTGCATTGCAAAATACTGCAATGAATTCTTTCAGAGAGGGGAAAGGAGCTGTGACTGTTTTCATTTCACACCTGTAGTTCATTTTAACACTCTAATGAGTGCTGTCTGTGACTGAGCAGGTCACAGAATTGCTGTGCTGCCCTCTAAACCAGGAATGTCATCTTCTGGGAGCGCTGTGAGCTTGGAAGTGTCCTAAGGAATGGCTGTACTCTGTGTGTGTGTGTGAGGTGCTGAGGAGGGACAATCAGTAATTCCTGTACATCATCACCTCTCTGCCTTTGGCAGGGACAGTGTGACCTGCAGACAGTGCCAGGGAGAGCAGAGCCCTGTGCCCTGCCAGACCCCTTCAGCTGGCTCTGCTCCTCCTCTGCTCACTCCTCAGGAAAATTGGCTGAGCAAAGCTTGTGTTCTCAGAACAGACCAAAATTCTGTTACTGCTCTCATGACAAATGCAGTATTAACCAGCCCTTAAGTTTGTAAGGACTTACTAATTCATTTGGTTTAAGTAAAAATAACTTGCCAAAGGCTTTCTATCCTTTTTCCCCTAGAAAAAAAATTGCTTTTTGGTGGAATGAAAACGTAACTTTTGATTTAAGAGTATTAATTTCTTAGGGGGGAAAAATGGTAGCCAGAAGTTTGACAGAATCACAGAATATTCTGAGTTGGAAGGGACCCACAAAGGTCATGAAGCCCAGCTCTTAAGTGAATGGCCCAAAAGGCACCAACCCCCCGTCCCTGGTGTCATTAGAACCTTGCTCTAACCAGCAGAGCTAATCTCAGGGTCACTATTTCAATGTAATTAAAATATCTAAACCTTGAAAATATTTGGTGTTTTTTTTCCTTAAAATTCTTGTAGGATACAAATTTTTAAAACTTAATAAAAAACAAACATAAAAAGAAATCCCTTTCAACAGAGGGGGTTGTTGTTTCAACAAAACCAACTCAGATTAGTGGATAATGTACCAGAATTTTGGACTGGGAGCCTGGTGAGAAAGCTCCCTTTATGTGGGGAGTGAAGGAGAAGATGACTGTCATTTCTGAAGGTATCAGAAATGCAGGGGTTTTATTCTCTTCTGTGTTCTGCCTCTCATTCTCATTTTTGTGTGTGTATTAAGTGGCTCTTGCTGAGCCTGGTGTTGAGATGTCATTGTGATAAATCACCTTTTACTGGAGATTATATTTTTTCTTCAAATGAAGCTGCCAGCAAGACACATTTTAACAGTTGCGAGTGACTGCAATATTTTCTGTCACCTTATCTCTTTCCTCAAAATTTTATACAATAAATTCTGACTAAATTCTGTTGATGACCATGTTTTCCAATGGGAGGGAAAAAATAACAGAGGTGGCAATTAACAACTGTCAGCACTAGTGAAAGGATTTTTACATGGGTATGAAAATTGGATTTTCTCCCACATTGCTTATACTTGAGGAATCCCAGCCCTTGTAGTATTATCCAATGAAGCTCTCCAAGATCCCCATGGAACCACACAAATATTCAGTTGCCTGGGATCAAATTTCAGAATCATGGTGTGTCTGTGAATAATCATCAGGTGTTTTTATCTAGCCGAGTGAATCCATGTTATCAAGTTTAGACAGCAGATATCAAGGTCATACAGTGTCTTCAGTAAATTAATTTACTTTTAACAAACAGTTGTGCCATTTTGTCTTCACTTCAGAACTGCAGAACTTTGTTGTTATGCTGATGTCACTGTTCTTACCCCCTAAAAATTCAGAATTAATGTAGGAAATAGTGGATCATATTTGTAGCAAGAAATGAGTAAAATTATTTCATACAATAAAAAGAATTTCTAGCACATTGTTATTTTTTCAGAGCTAGCAACTGGGAGACAGGATATGTGGAAAATTGTCTTGAAAAGTCTTATTAGAGTCATCAAAAGATTACATTTGTTTTGGTTTTGTTGAATTGTTAATTGGTTTTGACATTTTTGTGGAAATAATTTTGGCAATCCAAGTCACAAATAATAAGTTGTACTCTCTTAAAATCTTTTGGTGTGCTTGACAGTCACTTCAAAGGTTACAGTCTTATTCCTCAGGAAGCAGCTGTTTGCATCCCAGCTGGAATCTCACGGCTAATCAGAGAAAAAGGAATTCCTCAGGGTTGTGTAAAGTGAAACATCACCTCCTAAAGGTGTCTGGGTTACTCCAGTGTAAGGTTAAATCACTCTGTTGGTGGAATGAATGGGGACACTGCTCAGGGTACAATTGTCCAGGGTGACCCCAGCTGGCCCCTCTCTCCCAGGCCTTCTCTGCTTAGTGACCTGCTTTGGTTTCTTTGCTCTAAAACTTCTAAACTCACTTCCATTTTTTTCCCCCTCCAATTGTTACTTTCAAATGAATTCCACATCATTTTGCCCTTGAAGTCCATTTAGAGCAGTGGTTGTGAGTGAAAAATCTGTGGTGTGATATACTCCCGTGTGAAAATCAACCCATTTCATAGTTGTCTTAATACTTCATTCAATTCTTCCTCCTTTTAAAACTTTACATTGCTGGTGGATACTCTCTATTTTTTGTGAGATTTTGTTTTTTTTCTCTTGAAACAGATCTGAGAAAACATCAACATTACAGTAGGCCCAATAGAAGCTTATTTTCTGCATATGACCTGGCCAGACATTCTCTTCTGTTTTCCTAGCTGAAACTCTCATATTTCAAAAATTAATTTTTTTTAGAAAAGGAGGGGAAAACAAGTTGAATTTGCAGAGCTAATTTCCAGGTGTTAAATGCCAAATCACAAATGCCAGGCACCTTATTTTGTCAATATCCTATGAAGGTCGGTCATATCCCAGACAAATAGAGACTTTATGCCAGTGCCTTGGATAGCTCCTGAGGCAGTTGTGGCAAAGATAACAGATAGGCACATTAAATAGTCCCACCATGGTGAGGAGTGCAGCTTGGTCATGGAGGAGAGCCCCGCTCCTCTGTGGTTACTTGATAAACACTTTTAATTATCAGTATTGTCATTTGCATAATGGAATTGTGCAGCTGGCCACACGCAGCGAGTGGAGCTGCCACATGGTCCCCCAGTACACGGGCACAGGCAGAATTCCTGGAGGAATGCTGGCTCTGTCAGAGGGAGCTGAGCAATTGCCCAGCACAAATGTAGGGGCTGCCTGTTTGGGAGGAAGGGGTTAACTGGGCTGGGCTGGGAGCTCCTGGGGCAGCCCTCAGGCAGCAGTTTGCTGGCCTGCATCAAGAACCACTTGCTGTTGGTTGCAGAAAGCTACTTTAGGGCAAACAGTCTTTTTTTTCTTTGCCACGGTTCGAGCTGTAATTCTGGGGAACAGCTTTTTGACAGAGATCCAAGACACTAATGCAGTGGTCAGCTGTGCTTTGATATCCCGTGGTTTTGAGTTTGGCTCCAGCTGGAGTGGAGCAGAGTGAGCAGACCCTGCATCTCAGACTCTCCTGCAGCAGGGCTGAAATCAGAGCAGGCTGTGGGCAGAGATGGATGGCTGCCTCATCTTCCAGGCTCCAGCACAGCTGCTTGGAACAGCAGATGGCAGTGCTGCCAGCCACGGGCCACAGACAATAGGAGCTGCTCCTCTTCCCGTGCTTTCCAGATGGGAGGCCTCTAAAGGGAAAATGGAATATGCTCGTTCTGCAGTGGTCTTTCCAGTCTTCCCTTCTGAAAGACACTTTTCCTGCTGTGAAGATGACCAAAGCCAGCCTTAGTGTGTTGTTTTATGATTCACTCTGACCTTGTGATATATACAGCCCTACTCTTTAAGCTATCACCAATCTCAAATGTAAAATGAGATTTAATAAATAACATTATTTCTGACACTTCATGGAATTACAAGTGAAGCTTTTGGGCTACAGAGCCACAATCAGTGGATGACATTCAGAGAGAAGGAATGCATCAGAATTAATCTGCTCCATCTGGGGCAGTCAGAGCTTGGCTGCCAGTGCAGTAAGTAAACAGGAATGCATTTTTGAGAATGACACAGTACTTGGCATAAATAAATTTTAATTTCATCCCATTGCCGAGGCAGTTAACACTGTCCATCACAAAAGCTACCTCAGGTGCTGCTTCTCTGTGTGAATGGGTGGTTATAGAGCACCTGTACATAGAGAAGCATTGGCAGCTTAGGATGATGGAGCTTAAGAGAAATAAATTGATTTTTTTGTTATAAGAATTAACCTTTTACTTGTGTCTTTATGGCATCAAGAGTTTTCCAGTGGGAATTCTTTCTTAGTAATGTGATTAAAGAGAAGTGCTGTGTGTCAGCTTGTGCCAGCCTCTGCCATCAGCAGTCCCAGGAACACACCTTGGTGATGCCCTGCTAGTGCTGTGCTAGAAACAGAATGAGTTGTCAGAGTACCTCCAGGTTCTGACTGAGGCTTACAGATATGAATTCTGAGGAAGGATTTGGGAAGTCAGTCAGCTCAACAACAAATCCCCTTCCCAAAGAGCTGCTGTTATTTTCCAGATACAACATTTTTATAGGACTATCAGAGTATTTTACAGAAAGATTTTCTTCTCACACATGAAATATTAGGAATTGGTTTTGGTTTACATTTTTCCTCTGATTCCCGAGTGCTTATGAAATGAAACAAGCAGCAGAGGATGAGTATTCTCATCAATCATCTTTTGTGTGTATATGCTAGTCAAGACCTAAAAATCCTCTTTAGGAGGGAAAGGGGGAAAACTCTGGAGGCTTTTGTTAATATTAGTTCAAAAGTAAAGGCTTCCAATTTAAGCCCCAAGCCCCATAAAGTAATTTTGTCAACTGGCTGCATAGTGGCAGAAGCCCAAGAGAGATGGCCAGTCAGGAATGTTGTGCATTCCATGGACCCAGTTCTGACTTGGCAGCGTGGGCTGACCCCTGGAACACTCAGTCTGGGGCTCCCTCACATGTTTTGGAGGGAATGTTCAGCAGCCCCGAGAGCTGTTTGGAGTTTTCATGTCACATAAGCAATCGCAAACATCCTATTTCTAACCAGGGCCCTGAAGACTCTCTGAGGAAAGAATGCTACAGCAGACCACTCAATATATTATTTTCCACAGAAAATTTCCTACTACTCCTCCCTTGCTAGATAAAACTTCCAGTATATCAGGGTTTTCTTTTTCTTAAATGACTGCCAAATTAAACCAAAAGTATTTTTTTGTGAGCACATCTTCATATGACCTCTTGGAGCTAGAACCTCAACAAATACTGAGGAGGCCTCTATAATATGAATTTACACATTGTCTGGAATATCCACTGTTTTGACACAAAGATAACACCTATATGATGGCATTTAGAACAGGAGGTTAATCGTGTGGTTTCATCACAAATTGCAGCACTAAGGAAAATAGTTGTTAAGAAATGGCTGTACCTCTCAGTGAAACAAAAATAGTAATTGAGTATTCCAGTGTCTGCTGTTGAGGCTGACATCCTAAATTTATTAATGATCTGGAGAAAACAGACCATAAGCTTTCAAAATTTGTGGTTAAAAGCTATGGAGCTTGTAATGTCAGTGCAAAGATAAGTAAATCACTGGGACAATCATTACAGTTGATGAATTTTCAGCTGGCTACATGTCAAGTGCTATGTGCAGGCCAAAATAAGGCATTTTCTTGGTAACCTGCTGGTGGACTTCAAGCTTCCCATCTCCTCTAAGGAAATATTGAGAAGTCTGTGTAAATATTCAGTTGCTCTCTCAATGAGCAGAAGCTGTAGCAGAACAGCTGGGACATCATTGTACCTGAGCTGGGAAAAGGGGGTTGGTGGTGGGGGGGAAGAGAACAGGTGTACTGCCACATCAAATGTTTATTTTAATATTCTGTGACCTAAGATTTACCATAAACCTGGCATTTATTTCTTATTCAACCCATATATTACAGTACTGTTGCTCTGCCTACTCTCTGTTTTACACTGCCAGAGCTTTTGGCACCTGTGTAGCCATAAATGCCACAGAAATTTAAGTTGCAAATGGGCAAAGGGATGTACCACAGCAAATGGAGGTTAGACACATGCATTTGTGGTCTTCAGTTCCTGCCTTATGCATAAAAAGCAGCTGTTTTCCTACCAATACAGCAAGGCTCTGCCTCAGTAGGTTGATTTCCCAGCTCAAAGTCTTTACCTCATACTCAGTACATTTTGTATTATGCCTTGGCTACTGGTTGTCACCTTTGTAGGACCACAGCATCTCGCTGTCCCAGTGACATAGGGCCATTCTGGAATTATATAGGAAACCACCCCTTCCCAGAAGCTGGGGAAAACCAGATTTGTTCCTGCTGAGATGATGATTCTGAGCTTTTGGTTTTTTATAACACAATAAAAACATGGTTTACATTGCTCAATTTGTCATCAGTTGCTCATCTACACTTGCTTTTTTCTTTTCCTTACATGCTGCAGAAACACTGGAATTTTAGCCTTTTAGGGATGTGAGAGTTGCATAAGAGACAGCCCAAAATCAGTTAACACTTCATTAAATGCAATCCAGCATCATACCAGAGTTTCCATAGACAGTTTGTGTAAATCTTCTGGGAACACAGAAGTGTCCTTTCATTTTTTCTGTAGTGTTATTCTGTGATTACTTTATCACAGATTATGAAATACATGTTCTGAAAATGTGGTTCTGTACCAATATCACAAATAACTGAGGCTTCATAACTAGTGCACCAAGTGCACCAGACAATGTTCCTTTAAAGCACTGAGGCAGCTAATGATGGCTTAACACAGCGTGTAGCAGCAAGGGTGAGGCATTCCTGAGGCAAAGACTGCTTTAAAGTGTGTAACTAAAAACTAAGCTTGCTTCGCATTGCTCACAATTTGACCATTGATTTGCAGAACCCAGAAATATAATATAAAATAGGATTAATTTTAATTTCAATTTCTGTAAATAGTCTAAATTTAGGAAAGTAATTGAGGCACTTGGCTTGAAATTTTATAGCTGCTTATAGCCAGCCAGATGTGGTTTAGGGATCTGCAGATCTGCTGCCATAGGTTTAGCTACACGCTTATTGATTTTGGGAAAGATCCCAAATGAGTTCATAGCTGTAGGAGTTCCTGCTCAGGCCGTGCCTGATGGCAGAGGATCATCCCAAAGTTTCCTACCAGCTGGCAGCCTGAAGCTGAAGCAGCTCCTCTGTGAGCAGCCATCTGACAGCAGCCAGAACAGAGGGCATGAGATCTGCTCTTGTTATCAATTAGCACTTGGGATACTCGGGGCATTATTCCCTGCAAACAGCTGGAATGTCTCCTAGTTAAGGAGTCTTCCTAGAAATCCCTGTGCAGCCGCTGTGGATGAACTGATATTGCTGTAAGTGTGTTTATCATGAACCTGAGGCTCAGTTGCCTCAGCAATCTCCCCCTCCCCTGTTCACCCAGCACCAAGCACGTAATTTCCCTGTAGGAATCTTACTACAGTTAATCCAGTGTCCTGGTTTATTTTGTGCTGCTCAGCTTCAAGTGCTCTTAGCTTTAGTGAACGTGTCTGTACTGTTTTAAGTGTCTGCTAAATTCCAAAAGCTGTTGTGCTGTGCCTGCTGCAAATGCTTGGACATGATCCAAGTCCTAGTCTGGCATTTAAAAGGGATTTTCCAGGATGTTACAATTCACCCAGCACTGTAACTGTGCCAATCCAAAAGCTTTGCCGCCTTCAAAGATACACTCCTGCACGCAGTAAAAGCGTGTTCCAAGGCACACAAAGCATAAAAAGACCAGCTCAACCAGTGGCTTTATTGGCATAGACATTGAGCTCTCCAGAACTGCTTTTTCTAAGCCTCTCTCAGGCTTGTGAGAGCTGCTCAAAGCTCCCATGCTGCTGTGTCTATGGAAGTTTCTGTGACAGAACACATCCTTGACTCTGCTCCTGCATGCATGTGCCTGCCTAGAGAATTCCACACAAAGGAGGAATGCCCACTTCCTTTTTCTCCAGTAGATCACATCATCCAAACCCAAATATGCAGATCCTCTCTACACTCTCAATGCTTCCATGGAAGAGAGGGGGAAAAAAAAGGGTGGGTGCAACTCTTGGAGCAAAGTGTGGGTCTGTTTATTCTGAAAATGGACAAGTCCATAGCAGCAGCGACATGACAGTGTTAGAAACGAAATTACTAAATGCTTAGAAGACAGGGTGAGTGGGAGATAATATATTTAGCAATCATTTAAGTAGTGCTGCCCTGGACTGAGTGCTCAGCTGTGTTTAATATAAACTGAACTGTAATGAACAAATTGACCCTATCTCTGCATACAGTACAAAACTGTCAAAAGTGAAGTGAAATACTTACTGCTGAAAAGCTAAAATAAACCAAACAAGAATAATTCTTCAAAATTACCTTTATGATTTAAACCACGCTGTTGAAGCCACTGCAAATGTAACTTTATTCAAATGAAGTTGCCTTGTACTGATTCTCCAGATCCCAAAGCTGCCCTTTGTTATGAACCTAAATTACAAGCTTTAAGCAAATACAACTTACTGCGATCAAACCTAAGGCGGGTGGCTGAAATATAAACTGCCTGATACTAAAAGATCAGATAAGAATACTTAAAAGAATATGCCAGACTCAAACTATCATGAAATGGTTTGGGATGGAAGGGAGCTTAAAACTCATCTCATTCCACCCTGTGCCATGTGCAGGGACACCTTCCACTATCCCAGCTTGCTCTGAGCCCCATCCAGCCTGGCCTGGGACACTTGCAGGGATGGGACAGCCACAGCCTCTATGGGCAACCTGTGCCAGGGCCTCTCCATCCTCACAGAGAGCAACTTATTCCCAATATCCCATCTGAACTATCCTCTGACAGCTTAAAGCCAATCCCCATTGTCCTGGCACTGCTTGCCCTTGCAGAGTCCCTCTTGAACCTTTCTCTCTACATGAATTCTGGTGAGCCTGAATGTCCTAAATGTGTTGAGTACAGTGCTCAGGATGATGGCCAGGAGTTTTCCTGGCTGGCTGAGCCATTGCCTAAGCTGAAGGCTCAGGTCCCAGCTTATTCCAGAATGCTGGAGGGGCTGCAGAGACCAGAGCTCCTGCCCCATTTGGATGGCTCAGCCCTGGCTCACAGGAAGCTGCAGCCCACCCCAGGCTCATTTGCCCTGGCCTTGCTGGTTTTACACTGTTAAGCTACAAGTGTTCCATGTCCCAATACCACCAGCATGGACAGCAGTGGTTTGCCAGGACAGATGAGTTATTCTCTAGGATATAATTAAAGTGCTGACAAGCTCAGACATAAGACACACAATAAATTAGTTATAGGACCTGAGTAAGAAGGATGAACTCTGCCACAAAGGCAATTAGACAGAATTTCAGTCATGGGACCACTTCCACATGTTCTTGTGTGTTGGGAAATCACATATAAATTTTATGTGTCTTTAGCAAAACTAAGAAGCTATTAACCTAATATTAACATAAACAGATATAAATTTTTAAGTCCAAGTGAAAACTAGGAAGATTGTTGCAATAGCACCTGATTTTGATGGTGTTGTCATCCTTCTGGCTTTAGAAGCAAAGCAGCAAGTACGGAAATACTCCTTATCTGCTCTTATATAGAACAACTGGACTTTTAATTACTGAACTGATATTTAAACCACTCAGCAATCTGCTGTTAAAAACCTACCAGACCTGGGTTTCACAAGATTGCTTCTTCAGAGGTGATAAACATGCTGGCTGTATTCAAGTGGTTTTCAAGCCTTGCAATCACCACAGGAGCTATTTTAAATGCTGTATTTGCTAGTTTTTCCATTTTGCCACTTGCTCTTATTTTAATTTTTCCTGTGTTTTTCATCCCTTCTGGCCACATTCAGCTTGTATTTAGCACACCCATTTGTTTATGTTGGAGGATAAATTTACTCATACAAGCCAGACAAATTACTGGATTTTTATATCTTCTGTTTTAAAATCCATTTCATGGCAGTGGAGAGGGCTGGGCAGGGTCCTAGAAGAGCTGCTGACCCTTAAAGAATAGTTATCATTTCACTAGCAATAACTTGCTCCTTGTCTTCTGAAAGGAATTGCCTACTGTGCTTCAAATAATGAGGGACATTGTTGTATTTGCTTTCATACAGGCTGCTGAACAGCTAAGATACCAAATAATTTATTTTTTTTCTTACTATAGAAGGACTAGAGCTATTTTCCCTATTGGCTTGCACTGCAGTTCAGCTTGCCTATTAGTGTTTAAGTAAAGAAGCCACGTAAATTTTAGGCCTAAAAGAACAAGAATAGAAGATGTGTCAAGAATAGAAGTATTTCATGTTTGATAGTGTCACTGAAATGCATCAATGTCTAGGGGAAAGAAGGTGATGATGGAACAGCCATGCTGTGAACATTATCCATGGGCAGAATCTTAACCAGGCATCTGCAGCAAGCAGCTATTGAAAATTAAATGTACCAGTGGATCTTCAGTGTCAGAGCAGATGGAGCTTCAGCTTCTCAAATCTCAGCCACATAATTTACAAGCCAAGCAAAAGTGTAAGTGGCAGAAGAAGATTCAAGGTGGAGAAAGACAATATCAAGCAGAAAGCACTTATTTGTAAACCTGAGCAGTGCACAATTTGACTGAGGAAAAACAGTGATGTAATCAAAATTAAATAGAGTCCAGAACATTATTAGGATTAACATCTCCATTGATTAAATGAGCTGCTGACAGCAGCAGCAGTGTTACTGGGCTATCAGTCTTGTGCTCTTGTTTGATGTTTCAAAAGAAAATTATGGATGTCATCAAGATTTTTGCCTTTATTAGTATGATGTAAGAGGTTCTGTTTGATGGATTTCAGGTCCATCAGATCCTTCTAGTTTTGTAGGATCCTGAGCACATCAGAATATTTACTTCTTATCTTCATTGGAGGCAAGTTTAATTTGTTTCTTCTACTGTTTCGAAAAGCAAAAGCTTGTCTAGTTGCACTTTAAGCTAAATTAACAAAAATCTGTTTTGATTCCTTCTGACAATTGTTTCAATGCAAGCCTGCACATACATGTCTTCTTTGACCATAGTACCTTAAAACAGACTTAATCCTAGTTAGTGTGTAGATGAGCTTTAATTGCCATCCTCCACAGCGCTTTTGCAGTGCTCCATGTTTTCCATGCATTTTGAAGGCAGTGCAGCTGGACACTTGGCTGTAGCTTGCCTTTCAGGAAGTCATCTTCTGCTCTGTGCCTGGCACAACCATCCTTCTTCTGGTGCCAAAGCGGAGCTGTGTCCTGGCACAGGGCACAGATAGTCACTGACCTCTGGTGGAATCCAGTAATTGCCATGGAGCTGGGCCAGTCAGGGCATCCAGGGCTCCATCCTCCTTGGCCCTGCCTCTTCTAAGCCATTCTAAAACCTCTTGGAAAGAAAATATTCAGCTGAAAATGAAGATAGGTATCGCTGCCTCTAATTTGGCCTGGTTCCCCACACTTCCAGTATTGCAAATGTCCTGTGAGCCTTAACAATTAGAAGAATTAGTATTTACTAAAGTTGGTACTGACAGCCACAGCTCAGTTTTGGAGTGTCTGAGTATCCTTAGGGAAGTCTGCTGAAGGATACCTGCCTGGCTGCTGGGAAATGACAGCATCCTCACAGACATCTGTCTGGGGCAGAAAGTCTCTGGGTAATGCTTCCTACTCGCTTTCCATAATAGATCAGTGTCGCTTGTGTTCTGTGCTGCAGGATGGTGAGAGCCTTGTCCTAATTGCTGCTGCTTTTCCTGGCTCAGGTGGAGGCTCTGGGCACAGGGTTCATGAGGAGTATGAAAATGGGTTTCTACATGAGCCAAGTCCTTACACTGGTGGTTTTCAGTGCATGGAAATCTCACCTGTCTAATGGAAGTTAGAGGTGTGCTGAACAGGTAGGAATCAAGCATTCTGTATGTATATTCCCCAAAGATTAAGGCAGATTTGGAGTTAGATCCTGTGCTCCACTGAAGCACTGAGTCACTGCTTTCTCTCTCTTGTAATACTATCCACAGCCTTCTTACCCATGCCTGTTTCTCCTGCTCTATGCCCATTCTTGCCCATTAGATTCCCATCTTTAAAATCCTCCTTCCCAGAGACAACTGTCTGGCAGAAACGGTCAGACAACTCAGCCCACCCTTCTCTCAGCCTCCCCTCTTCCTGTTAAGTGCCTGTCACAGAAATATTCCTTCTGAGGTGTGCTCTGTGTGAGGCTCCTGCAGCCCTGCCAGCAGAGCAGGATGTGCAGAACCCGGTGACATGTGCACAGTGCCTCTTGCTCCTGAGGCTGAGGAGTTGGTGGTGTCACCCCTATTGCTTTGAACTGCTTTGCCTTGTTGAGGCTACAAGCTGCTCTTTTGTCCAGAGACCTCAAAAGCCAGGCAGGAAGCAAAAATGTGTTTCCAAAGATAGGAACACGGCATCACTAGAGGGCATTCCATGCCTCATCCCAGCCACAGCCAACAGCAATCCAGGCTCAGTGCAGGGGCAGCCCAGTGGGGTCCCTCAGCTCTGTTCTGCTCCCTGGGCTTTGTTTGCATGAGGTTTTCTATAGATAAAGATGATTGATAAGGGTGCAGATTTTCCTTATAAATTACTCATATTGTGTTCAGCCTGCTCTGAATATATTATGTGTTACAGACTGTTTCTGTTTCTCTTCAGAAACGGTTGTGGGTATAATTTTTCAGTATTATGCCAATGGAAATAGATCTGTGTCCATGTACACATGTGTAGGAGGGCAGGAGTGTTACCATTTTAACTGGACTACAATAAATAAAGCAATACAATATTTTGTCAGTAAAAAAGATGACATGGAATAAAAGCAGCCAGGTCAGCATTTACTCAGTTTACTGAAACTGGAAAGAGTGGAATTGATAAGTTGAGGAGAGCCCTTTCTGATTCCAGCTTTCAGTGAAAGCAGTCGGGACCAGGGCGCTGCATCCTGAGCACAGAGGTCTCCAGCACTGTGGCAAAGAACACAGAGAAATGTTCGAAGTGGAACACTTAAAAAAAGCCCAACCAAAAATAGATACCAGTAATACAGCAAGAGAGAAGGGGGAGGGTGAAGACAGCTTCATTTTACAAATGTCTTTGTTGAGACAGTAACTGGATACAGAAATCCAAGTCACAGTGGGATTCCAAGAGTGCACATCTGCCTCCCAGCCCTCGTGTTTCCCAGAGCAGCGGCGTTTAGCTGAGATCTTTAGAAATGGCTTACATGGCTCTGCCTGTGAAGGCAGATTTTAAGGTTCACTTTTGGGTGCCCTGAAGGAAATGAATGTCTGTTCACTGATACTGAGCAGACTATGCTCCAGTGTGGACCTATTTCCACACCTTGTTGTTCTAGAAGAGAAATACTAAATAAACTTTTCCCACATAACTTTAGTAAGACCTGCTCTAAAAAGAAACAGAGTCCAGCTCTGGCCCAAGTGAGACAGCCAGGTGGGGCCACTGCCTGTGGTAGCAGCTACTCACTGAAAGAGTTGCAAAAACAGAGAATCTTCAGCAGAAATTAATGGAAAAACCTACTTTATGTGTCCCACAGAGGCCAGGCAAAACCTACCCCTCAGCTGGTGGTAGATGGGAATCTGATACTGATACTTGAGTAAGCTGCCTCTGGGAAAACATTAATGCTGCTCTCCTGGGCTGCCCAGAATTTCTTCGCTGTAAATCCCCACAAAGTCTAATTCTTTCATACCGTGTAACCCTATGTTATCATGCCAAGGTTTCTCTTAAGCACAAATTTGCTTTAAAAAAATTAGCCAAAAAGGAACACTTTTCCCCAATATGTGGATATCTATGTTGCAGCAAGCAAACGTTTTCACGCTAGGGTTTGCACAGGTTTGGTTCTCACATGAAGCCTTACCACAACTTTATTTGCTTTTTTTCTGTTCTGTCTTTTCCATCTTTACAAAATGGTCAGAGGACTGTGTGGAAGGAACCCAGAGAACTTTCCCATCTTGTTCATTGACTCCATACCCATGTGTCTCCTCCCTCATGGACCCTCACATTCCTCAGGGCTTCCCTGTAGCATCTCCTATCCACAAGCAGGGGCCACCTCCAGTTTTGCACAGATTTTCTAGCCTTGGGACCCCTTGCTTTTGCATCCTCTGTTATGCTGTTCTCCAGATCATACAGTTCAGCTCCACTTATTTCTAGTGGCACAGCAAGCCTTAGCAAAGGCAAAGGCTGGAGCTCTGTGGCACTTCTTGGCAGGAAACTCTTTGCATAAAGCCCATCAGGGCAGCACCAGCTGAGCTTCTCCCTTAACGACTTGCAGAAGAAGATAGAAACAAATTGTACTTGTGGTTAGTTGTTTTTGGTTTTTTTTTAACACCTATTTTGAAAGCTTAGTGCCTGCACACACACGCTCACTACTGAATTATTTTAAAATAGAACAGAACAGAAAAAACCCAGATGAAAATAGAGGTCAAAGACATCATAGAGAAGGGATAAATATCTTTCTGTTCTGTTTGATTTTGAATTCAAGGAAGAGCAAGATGCCCAGATTCAGAAAAATTAGTGTTGTTTTCTAAACCAGTGTTAAAGGTCCAAAGTCTAAAACTGATTATTGGGGAATTTAAACATGCAAAGGGAAACAAAGTGTTCATGTTTTCTTTTCAAGTTGGTAGGGTTTGAGTTCTCTCTGCTCTTACTTGTGCCTCTGAAAGTCTCCTTCTCCATGTTTGTTACAGGAGTAAAATTCTAGGAAATGCTTAGAGGACTCACAGTGATTATTAGACAAGGATGCTTCTGGAGCAGCACTGGCACAACACATTCTGTTACACATCTGTTCCTATCCCCAGGTTAGCAGAAATATGTGTAAGTGTGAAACCCAAAATGCAGGTGTATCTTGCATTCAGAGGTATTTTCTCTTTAATGAGATAATTTTTTTTAATCTTCCTACGTGCTTTCCCACATTATGGGTATGGGAAGTGATAGGTAAAAATTTGAGGGTTCCTAGGTAGATTTTTTGGATATAAAGACAGCTTAGCCATTTGCACAAGCCCGAGCTCAGGCACGCTCTAAATCTGTTTTGTGCCTTAGGAAGTGTTATGTTTCTTAGGTTGCAAGTGTCAGTGGTGAGATTTCTTCCTTCTCTAACAATTTAATATTACAGGTGAGTGTATTCAGAGCCAGGATTTCCTACAAGTTATCTGTGTAGTCCTGTGTGTGTGTGAATGGGGACATCACCATAATAAGACCCTGGAAGGCGTTTGAAACAAAGGCCTTGTGTAAATGATTGTATAAACCAGTACATCCCATTAGAACAAACNACAAACAAACAAACAAAAACCACAAAAAAACCCCACAAAACAACCCAACTCCCCCCACCCCCCCCCACCAAACTCCAGACTATGACATGTTCTGGTGGAGTGGCAAAGATTCTGGAGAAATTAAGTTCTTCCCTGCTTAGATGGTGGAAGGCCACATCCAGGAAATATGTAATAACTGACATAGCAACAAGCAGTTTGGGGTAATAAACACATCCTGCTGTCCAGACACTTCACACACACAGGGCACCAAAAGGGTTAAAGATCGTTGTTCTCAGCAGTGTTTGGCCTGGCTGAGGATTAGAGCTTATTTTAGCTGCTCTTCCTAAACATAGCAAAGGTCATGAGGGACCAGGCTTTGTTGCTGAGTCTTATTGGCCTTGTTCCTTGTAGGGGTTTTGCAAGAGGACAGGATTGTCTCACTTACAAGGATAATAGATGACAAGCCCGGTGCTGATTAACCTCATTTTAATTGATAATTAATTTTAAACCCTATTTACTTTCCCTGGAACAGCTGAGACTTCAAGGGAATCACAGCAGAGGTGAACAAGAACTGAAATCTCCCCCAAGGAAATGATACAGGCAGGAAGGAGAAAAGACAAAGCTAGATGTGTATTCAGATTGTCAGTTTGGATCTTCATTAAATTTATTGCTTCTGCAAATGGAGGCCTCTCACCTTGTGCTTTCTATTGCACTTGCTTCTTCTGCAAAGGCGTCCCACTCTTGTAGTGCAAAGACCTCTACACTCCAAAATCTGGGTCCTACTTGCCAGTTAGCCTTCTTTTTGCTTTATTAAAACTCCTTTTGCCTCATTTCTGAGCCTGCTGGCCATGTGGGAGCTTGATTTCCTATTGTACTTGAAATATATGTGATGCTCCATAGTTTTTCAGTAGTGAAAGCTCGAGAATGTGTGTAAAAGGTCATTTTTATTCACAATCACACTGTTTACACATTCTGGACTTCATTCTGCAAATCAGAGCCTCTGGGGATTAACAGCTGTATTAAGTTTTCTAGCAGCACATTCATGTAGGAGCAGTCGTTATCATGGTTAAAATCGGAAAGCCACAATGTCTGCAGTCTGCCCTTCACAGCACCGCCTGGAGAGGGCTCACAAATCATTCTGCAAATATTAAGGAGTTAATTCTTTAAACACCTTTGAGATGTGTGTCATCCTTATGGCATAGGCTGATAAAATGGAAGTCTGAGTAATTTATTCAGGGTCACATAACATCTATGGCAGAGGCAGCAACTCCTCCTGGCACTCAGAACTGCTCTGAACTTATTTCCAGGACAACGTTCCAACATGAGCTGCATTCTGAATTACATTTTGTATCAAGATGCAGTTCATCCCTCTGTAGCAGTTATGGTGTTGCAGAATGTCTGCTCAGGGGAATTACCAACACCATTTACTTGCTTATGTTTGTAGCTTATTCTGTACCTTCATCCTCCATCACAGAGCTGTTTAAAATAATACAAATAATTTAGTCTGAATTTCCATAATCTCACTTGATAGGTATAATCAAGGTCTATTCTCACAGTAACATTCTGAGGTATTCACACACCCTGAATATGAAATGCCCCTGTGAGGTCTCCCCTGCCTTTACTGAGAAGAGCACCTCTCTGCTGAGTGCAGTACTTCTCGTTCAGGTGACATGAAAACCCACCACTTCTCTGAGTCCTGACCTGAGTTCCCAGAGGGATTGAGGTCTTAGACTGGACAGTTCTAGATGATGTGTTTGAGCCCAAACTTCAGGAGTCCTTTGCATCTGTCACACCACATAAAATGGGGATATTTTCCTGCTGTCACCTCTTACAGTAAAGCTCAGTGTTTGTTGATAGAGGACACTGGGATACATGCACAGAAGGAATGTGGAAATTCTATTAATGAGGGCAATTTAGTTTTAATAGCTGCTATGTGAGCACTGGATCTGCTCAGGCAGAGACAAGTTATTAAAGGTGATAGTACAATGATGATTAGACCAAGCCCCTGGCTACAATCTTTCCTGCATTTAAAGTAATTTCAAGCATCAGGATCTCACTGTTACAACTGGCAGCACAGGTGGTTTACCTGCTTGCTTCCACACGTGTTGGATTTCCCCAAGCTACACCTTCCATGAGGGTTTTCATAACCTTTTCTTTCCTTCCTTTGCCCCCACCCCTTTGCATTGGAAGGAGAAAGATATTTCCCCTTTGTTTTCTTCCTAAAGGCTGCAATGTATTTTTAGCTGCTCAGGATGTCTCCAAATAACGCAGTGACTCTGAACTTGCATTGTCAGCCTTCCCTGTAAAGCCCCTCCTGGGAGGTTTATGGCTCACTCTCCACAGCTTTGCTGATGCAGCGTGTAATGTTTATACCTGCAATCAAGCATTGGCTGAGCTGCAGCCCAGTGCTGGCAGCTCTTCCTTTCTCCCTCTGTCCCCCCTCTTCCTTTGCAACTTCCCTCTGGTGATACTGGACTGATAAAGTGCATACAGTGGTGACTGCCTGTATAAAAGTAAAAAAAAAAAAAAAAAAAAAAGCATTTCTCAATAGCCAGAAAAACTTGTATGTGCTCTGCCCAGCCTGGATGAGATGGACTTGGGGGTCTATATTTCTTTTTCTAGATGATTTATAGCACCTTCCTCCCCTACACTGCTGTTTTCCAAGCCATTTAATGGATTTTGAGATTTACCAGATAAGAGGTTCATCTACAGTTTAGAAACTCGTTTTCTTTTAAACAGAGCACAAAGGTTAGTTTCTTTTTTTTTTTTTGGGGGGAGGGGGGGGGTGGTACTTAACAGATCTTTTCCCCCAAGTATCTCATGGCCTGTGATTGCCTCAGAATGGCTCATAAAAAATTTTTACCAACCCACAAAACTACTTTGTACTCAAGAGGCAAAAAGAAGCACCTTTGAAACAGGGGCCTCATCAAGTTGGGAAAGTGAGGCTGATTCAACTGCAGCAGGATTCTAAAATAACTTAAGCATTCACAATGCAGACAACTTTATTTCAATGTAAGAGGGTCTTACTCATTCTTAGCTTTGGTTTACTGTATATTCCCAGTCCATGTTAGCTGAACCAAAATAAACATATCTTACAGGCTTTTGCCAGCATTTCACTAAATGGGTTTGAAGTCAATCTTTACTTAAATCAGTGCAGCTGTGGTTGAAAATAAGGCCAAATGCATTCAGTTAATCATGAAGACAGTGCCAACAAAATGCATGAAAAAAAGCCTCATGCACATTTTTCATGATTAATGTATCTGCAAGTTCTCAGTTACAGGCACAGATATGCAAGTGGAGTTGATTCTTGAATGCCATGGAATTAAGGATGTCACTGTTGTATACATTTGTATTTGTTTTAAGTCTCCCTGAAGTGAAGAGCACTTTATATGCCACAGTTTGCCTATGTTCAGTCTAAGAGAATTGTAGCTACCATGCAGCTGTACATTTGGGAGTCTCCCTCCCTTTTTCTTTCTGGGATATAGTGTACCATCCAAAAATCAGGTTCTGCTGGCACGTGTATCTTGTGATGTTTGAGTATAGATTTTCACTTGAAAATGTACTTCAGGACTATATGAATGTCTTTCAAGGTCTCAAGAACCTCTTCTGATAACCCTGTGATCCCACCCAGATTCCCTCTGGAAGTGTCTCTCTTGGTGTAACTCCCACATATCAATGGAGTTCACTGTGTAGTTAAAACTGCTCCAAACTGAGCTAATTTTGTTCATTTATCCTTGAGGATTCTTGCTTAATTAAAATGGGCCTGAGGGAAGTATGACTATCTTAATTTATCTTTTACCAGAGAAAATGTTTGAAGGCCATGATTTTATGCAGATCCAGACTTATATTAACAAAGGATACTTTTGGTTACCCAACTCTTTTTTAGGTTGATATCTGGGACTCTTTTGCTGCTTCATTGAATTTACAAAGTAGCAGCAGAGGCACTGAGTTGAAGAGGCATCACTGGAAACACTGCAAAGGTAAAAAGTAGTTAAGTGTACTTTGTAATAAAGCTCAATCAGGCTTCTGTTTTTATGCTTCCAAGTCAATATACCTGCTGTTTCTAGAGCTTAAATCAACATACAAGGGAGGGTTTTGACCCTTATCCACTCACAGCAGTTTGTGCCTTATCTCTGACTTGGACTTCCACGGTACAGTCAGCCTCCAGCTTCTTGAGTTTCCATTTTTTAATTTATTGCAATAACTCAACTGGAATATGAATTTCATCTATGAATTCTTTAGTTCCTTGGCTCTAAATAGTGTTATTCAGCTGTTCCTAACTAGGATAGGTGGTTAAAAGGCTGCTATTTCCAAGTGTGGCAAATGTCTGCTACATGGCTATTTTCTTTTACATTTTAACCCCCTTGAAAGTAGAAGTACTGACAGGCATGTGAGACTTGGCCACCAAACCCCATCATCCACTTGGGATCTAAGTAGGGCTCAGAATAATCTTTACCCAAGACAGAAAATATTATTATGTGGTTTCTTCAATTAGAGTTTAGTATTGTTCTCTTTCCTAGTAGTGCTGGAGCAACTTTCTTTGCTGAAGTTGCTTTGCAGCATGGTGAGTGTTGTTCATGTGTATTTTAAATATGTGAAGGACAGACATATGGTTTTAGTTCAGAAATGCTCGTTAAAACCTTCCTTCTAATCTAAGTTTAAATAGAGAGTTCAGCTTATGTATGTCTTAGAACAAGCTCTAACAGCAGTGAAAATGAAATAACTATTTCTTTAACAGACTTTTGGAGCAAAATTAGCTTTCTAAAGCACATAAATAAGCTGGTAAGTTGCTTTCTTACTGATCAGACTCAGAATAATGAATTAGTGAGTTATACTTCTGTGTTTGAACAGCAAGGCCTTGAAGAAGAAAAAAGTTTTGTCTCCCCAAAATGTTACTTTCAGGTAAGAGAGAGCTGTCATAAGGCAGCTTCTCTTCTGTTCACATTTTCAGACGATTACTTTATTTTTTTTTTATTTGTCCCTATTCCATCTCTCAGTAATATGGCCTATTTATCTTGAGACATATTTTAATTACAGTAAGATTTATGCCTAATGCTGTGTAGCTTCCTCAGAGCTGACAAATTTGGAGAGAAGCTTGAAGGTGAATCACGTTGCAGGTCATCACTTTGAATTTGCCATTGGGGAATTAAGGGAATGTGCTGTCTAGGTAGAACCTGTCTCAAATACTCCGTGGCTGCATCAGAAAGTTTTGAGAACCTTTCCAAGCCGTGACTGCACAGCCAGGGACGTTTTGTTGTGAGGAGCTGGTGTATGGGCAAAATGTCAAAGGTGTGGCTTGCTCTGCCCTCCTTGCCTTCAGGCACTGAAGCTTCATTTTGTGACTCAGGAGCTACGTGTGTTGCTGCTCACATCAAAGCTGCTCACAAAAACCACACAGCACTGACTCCAGCTCCCAGCTGCTGGCAAACTCAGTGTCAGCCTCTGTACAAGGCTATTCTAAAGTGAACCTTCCTTTTTTTTTTTGAGTTAGGAAGTGCTGTACAAGAATCCAGAAATTTTGGTCTAAAAAGACAAGAAGAAAAGATGCTGGCAAAGAGGGATCCTTTGAAACTCTGGCTTTGTAGAAGGGTAGAAGTGTCAGCTGTAGGGACCTAAATCAAGATTAATCCCATCCGTGTGTCTGACAGGACACACTTTGAGGCGCTGCGTGGGGGAGTGTCCCATCACCAGCAGCTCTGTTCTTCTTTCCTCTGGCCTTCAATCAGTCAACCCAGAAGAACTTGTGACTCTCAAAGAAATCTACACACTTCTGTGTGTGGGTGCAAAAAGTAAAATGCTGGCAAATTGTGAGATAAGTTGTTACCATCCTGCCTGTATTTTGAAACAACACGGACATGGTCAGTGCCTAGACTCAGTTCCTTCCCAGGATTTGGCTATAACAGAATACAGAGTGAAAAAACAAACCTCTCTTACAACATAGGTGCTGGTGGCACAATACCACATGGTCATCTGGATTCCATGGATTCCCTCTATACAGACTGTCTACCTCAAAGTAGAGGAAGAAATCCTTTAACTGTTAGCCACAATCACAAAGCTGATTGATCTGGCAAGTTGAAGCCTCAGCACAGACTGGCCACATCTCCACAAATCTCCTACATCTTTGATTTCTTCTTAAAAAAGATATTTGAAAGTATGTATTTCTGGAGGGCTATTCAAGAGGCCATCAGGGAATCAAGTTAAATAATGTTTTTATTGTGTTTTCTTTTGTAGTTTTATGAGTGTTTATATGTGAGCTTGGCTGAGAGATGTGAGGTGAGATAATACACCCAAAGTACTGTAAATGCAAAGCTTTGTGCTGAAAACCATGAGTGACTCCAAATTTTTCTCGCTGTTTTTACAGACAATTTACTCACAATCCCACCTGCAGTGTTTTGACAACTAAGTAGGCGAAGACATTGTTCTGAACAGAACCTGAAAAAACAAATGCTTATCTCAAATTTTACATTTTAGACCCTGCCCTGACTTCACAAACAGTGCATAAGCCTGCAAAGCCATATCATAGGTGCCACATTTTGGATTTTGGTTCCCAAGATACTTTAACACAGTAAGGACAAAGCCCATTAATCCAAATATAGCACAGTGTTACAACAAAACCGAGCTGAGCTGTAATCCTGAAGATTATAGTTTCAGGAGAAAGATTTAATGTCACCTCAGGGTGGTTGATTTTTTTTTTTCTTGGGTCTGTTTTGTTTTCAGGCAAACTTCAAAGTACCTCATTAGATGCCTTCAGAAGTCATGAAGATGAAATGAATAAGAAGCGATTCAGGCAAATTGTTGACTCTGGAGAAGGGTTTTAAAAAACAACAACACAAAAGCAAAACCCCTAGAGATAGCTGTAATTGCATATCTGAAGAGTATTTCAGAGCTGGTCTGCCAGCCCCACTTAGCTCAGGCACCTTTTCTTTGTCTTGAGAAGGGCTGATCCTTTTTGTCCTGGCTTCTCAAACATCAGACTAAATTTTCCTTGACTGTCTAAATTTCCCTTGACTGTGTCACAGCGATTGAGCCTCACAGACTTCCTGTGGGGAATTCTTTATGCTACAGAGTAGATTTGCTGAGCAGAGAGATATTCAATATCTGTTTTTAAAAGTGTGTAGCAATCTAGACGATTTAAAAGCTGTGGAGAAAAAAGGATTTTAAAAAAAATTATATTTGTTACTTTTACAATGCTGAGATAGGGTGAGAGAAAGAAAAGGAACAGGAAAGAGGCTCTCAGTGATGGATGGCTTCCATATTGTGAAGAGGCAAATCCTTAGGTCACGCTGAGCAGGGAGCACTGTCCTTTGGAGCTTTGGTGTCCCAGGCTCAGCCCAGCCCAGCCCTCCCTGTTTCACCCATTCCTTTGGGTGACCGCGCTGCTCGGGGCAAGTGCGGGCAGATGCTCGCTGAGTCAGGGGAAGGTCTGCTTGCCCTGCCAGCTGCCGGCTTCGGAGCACAGAGTAGGGAGGGGTTCCCTAGGCAGCTCTGTGGGCTGTCTGCAGTCCTTGAGTGCTGCTCCAGGGAACATCGGGGGATGCCGAGCTCACTGGAGTGGGGATGGGGACACCAGGGATTGGGTGGGATGTGCTTCACGGCTCTTACTGGCGTTTCATGCCTTGGCGTGTCTCTCTCAAAGGAGTGAGCAGGGCTCTGTTGGACCTAAGAGGGCAGGTTTGCTCCTTTCCTGGTCGGGGTCGCGCTGGCACCCACCTGCACTTCTCCTTCCTGACCAGCCCATTGCTGTGGCGAGAGTCTCCCCCTTCTCTTTTACATCTGCTGCCTTTGCTTTGAAAGACAGCAAGCACAAGAAATGTAGGGAAGCTGAAAAAGCTGTTGTAATTGCGGGGGGATTTCCTTTTTTTCCCCCTTGGTGCAGCGCCTTTGTCATATACACAAGGACCATGGGAAACTTAATTGGCTGAGGACAGAAGTTCTGCACATCACACACATACACACAAGCTTTTCGGAACCTCATTTTTTTTAGTAGAAAAGTGTTTGTGCTGCAGTCATGATGGTCCATGAGAATAAAAAGTGCAAGGTTAGTAGGGAGAGTTTGCTAACTGATATTTTTGCAAAAAGCCGGACGTGCTTTCAGGCTCGGACCCTTTGTTAGGTCATTCCCTCCAGCCCGTGATTGTGGGTGAAGCTGGGAGTGCCACTACCAGCGACAGCCAGACGGTGCTGCTCTGGCCCTGGGATTACAGGGGAAAGTGCAGGAGAGAAACCAGTGGAAAACAGGCGCCAGGGAGAGAACCATTTGTTCCAAAACATTTGCTTTGTAACAGGGTCATCTATAAATTCTGGGATTTCCTGTTTGCTGAATGGCAGGCTTTCTCTTTTCAGGTTACAGACTGGAATAATTTTATTACAGCTCACTGTAAGTGTCTTTCCTTTCCAAGCTCAGATACACTGCCTTTGCACAGAAATTTCCCAGCTTTCTTGGGGTTGTAAGTTGTATCCTTCAGCGTCGTGCTCTCGAGCTGTGCTTTAATTTTCTTTGGGCTTTGGAAGCGGTGAGATCATGGTAGTTTTAGGGGAAAAACATTAGACATATTAATGGGCTCTTTTCATGCTGATGTATGTTTTCTCTGGATACTGGGAAAGTAAAACCTAAATAAAGAAAACTGTAAAAAAAAACTCCAGTAATTTTAACTATAAGGAGCTTAACCCTGCGTCTTGTCCGTCTTGTGAATTCATCGACTTGACTGGGAGCTGTCAGTGTTCAGGAAACGCAGGGTTTGGGCTACAGCTGCTCAGGATGTTGCTTGGGTTTTTTAACACATTGTTTCAGAAAAACCTGTTAATGGCTTGTCTTTGTCAAGAATGCAGCTAGGAAACACTGTCAGGGTAGTCCCTCAGGTCAGACCCTTCTTGCTAAAGCAAGAGGGACCTGTCCCAGCATATTACCTGATAATGATGTAGCCTCGTGCTGGGAGAAGTCACCTGTGCTGGTAATGATCTCAGTCAGGTCGCAGGTCTGAAGCAGCCGGTGACAATTTTCCACACGAGTGCCTTGAGTACCTGGGTATCTTAGTCCCTTTCTGTGTCATGAAAAGGGTGGGAAACAATCGAAAAACGGATCCTTTGAGAGCTGATGATAAATGAGGAGAGGAAGAGAAAGGTAATTGCAAGTTTTGTGAGATAAAAGAAAGGTTTTGTGCTGCAGCAGGAGATGCTCTCTGGGATCTGCTCCCAGTACTGAGGGCTTTGGCCAGAGTTTTGTCCATGATTGTGCTGCACAGGACTCCAAACAGCCAGGGACAGAGCCCTGTCTCCCTGGGAGCCTTCACTGATTACACTTATAATGAGAGAAGATTAAGTTTTTGTGACTGGGGAGAAAATCTGCTAACTCAGCTTGAATTTTTATTAATGGGAGAAAGTTTAGAAGCTCCGAGTGCATGATTTTAAAGATGTCTGTTGTTGAACGTGCTGGGAGCATTTTGTCTTTATGCTGAGTTTAGCAAATGAGATTCTAGTCCTTGACTGACATTATTAGGCACTATTGTAACAATAATGAAAAGAAGATGATTAGAATCTGCCTACTAGTGGCAGGGGTTGATGTTACTATACAGCAATAGAAGGAAGATGGCATTCTGAGCTTCTTGCATCCTCCTCTGATGTGAGCACAGCATTATCTGCATCTCTGTTGTAAGGTAAAATGGAATTTTCAGAAGAGATAAACTGGGTAATTGCTGTTTTTATTTTAACTGATTCAAAAGCTAACTTTTTTTCCCATGGAATTGATGCCTTCCATGGAAATTTTGTCTGTGTTAACTTTGGTGAAAGCTTCAGACTATTTTTGGCAGCAATTAAAAGCATTCAAGAGATGCCTGTCACTTCAGCTCACATATTTCCACAGGGTACTTTATTTGTGTTTTATGAAAGAAATAGAAAACACAACAATATGGCTTCTGCTTAACTTGAACTATCTCGCATCTCGTGGCAGCAAGTGACAAGCAATTTTTCTTCATTGGAAGCTGTTCTTCCAGATATCACAGCATGGAATTGCTGATAGGATTTTCACAAGAAAAATAATAACATCTAGCATTCCCTAACACCTGCTGTCCAGTGATCTTAGACTGCTTTGGAGAAATATTTATTAGGATTCATGACTATGAAATTGGTAACATTTCATTCAACTGGGTTTACAAGAAAAGCTGATTGTTGTCTCTCTAATACTCAAAAGTTCCACTAATTCAAAATGTCAGCGTTTTTCAAGGCTTAATTTCGGGGAACTGGGACCTGATGTTCAGAGCAGATTGGTTCCCACTTTCTTCAGAAGGGGTTAAATGTGATGAAATTGAAGAGTTGGGCCAACAGTTTCCCAAAATTAAGAACCAGCTGTGAAGATGTTGCTGCAGAAAATTTGTCTAGTAATTTCTTAAAGGGACGACAGTATAGTAGTCAGGCTGAGAATAAAACTAAGAGCTATTTTATTTCCAGGATCCTCTTCTCATTCAAATATTTATGAAGCTTGTTGAATACTTCTCTGTGTGGATTCTGTGGGAGGAAGTATGAAATATATGTGTGGTATCTCTGATGGAATTTAGCTCGCTGTGTGGGTATCATCTAAAAAAACATTAGATCAAGGGTACAACTGTGTTGAGCTCATCTGATGTATGACATACCCAGCTTCTAAAAGTGGCTCTACTGCAACACCTAATGCTTGGAGCTTTCACCAAAATTCTTCCCTCTGCTGCATTCTGAATTTTAAAGCCTGTAATAGAGTTATCTGCCAGCAGTCCCTAATTAATACAGCGTTGAGCCAGCTGGAATCACAAGAGCAAATGGCTCTCCTGGCACGCCACGAGCGGCTTCTGAGCAGTCCCACTGCCTGTGTGCAGTGCCCACCACGCTGCACACAGACCTCATCTGCTGGGGCAACCCTCACCTCAATTAAAACTCACTTCACAGTCACATTTGCAGCTAGACATCTCTGAGTTGTTTCCTGTTACGCCCAGGTGGAAAAAGCAGGTGGAAGAAATGCAGGTTTTTTACAGACATTTTTAGGAATGCCTCAGCAATGCTCTATTAAAGCCTCAGTGTTTGGAACTCTTCAGAGTGCTGGGCACCAAGGCTGCTGTTCACAACGAGGGTGCAAGTGTGTGGGCTCTGGATGGTAATGGGGGTGCTTACCACTGGGAATGAGAATGTGTGGTATGAATAGAGATGAGGTTTTGATGTTGTAGCTGATTTCCTCACAGTTCAGGGCTTGTTTGCAACTCTGCAACCTGGGGAGCTTGTCTGGAAGTCAAAACAGTTCTGTAGAGGAAAGAGCTGGATGCTGGGAGTAATTTTCTACCATCCTCATTCTTTGGTGTTTGTGTTCATGGTGCTGAGACTACAGTGGCATGCACAGTAAAATTCTTCCTTTCCCCACTGTTGGGATTTGTGTGACTATAGGACTCCCCAGAGTTCAGGTGTGAAAAAGTGTTTTGGTCCTGTAGGAAGCTGCTGCCAATTACACTTTGGGTGTTTTGCAGCACCTCTGAGATCCTATGCTGAGATCAGAACAGTTTTCCTAAACATTGTACAAACAGGGAAAAGCCACCCCAAGAGTTCCTATATTCAGTTCTTTCTGGTTCATCACACTGCTACTAGTCCAGACTAAGGGAAGGATAAAAATCCCAGGAGGAAATGATTCATGTCTGAGCAGGGAAATTCTGTTCAGAATTACAACTAGCTGCCAGAGTTTAGAACAAGGTTTCCTGCATGACAAGGCTGTGTGCCAGTTTTATAAAACATATAAGTATAATTCATGCAGTATTTCTGTTAATCGCACTCTCTGCTTAAGATATCCACTAAAGTCCATCATATTAATTTAATTGAAAAATTCTCTGGGAATTGCATTTGATATTTTCCCCATTAAATTAATATTACAGTCTTTAAATAGAATTTCTAGGCACTCATTGTTGTTCTCAGAGCTATCATGCAAATTGATATCTACTCTCTGCCTTTTTGGGGTCTGACCACTCCATCTTTCTTTTTTTTTGCCTCCTGTCTTCTCCCTCCTCCTCAGCCTATATTTAATTATCCTCTTCCTTTTGATTTCTGGGGTCATTAATGTGATGTGTTCTGGGGCTTGTTGCAGGACGTTCCGTGTTTGTCTGTCAGTTTGGGCCTCTCTGAATTAATCTGTTAATTAATTAAGGTATGGGACTGTGAAGTGAAATTCCCCAGGTGGCAGCCTGGCCTTATGGTGCGGGAAAGGGCAGCTTGTGTCTCAGTGGCTGGGAGAGGGGAGATGCGATTAAGGTTGTTCAGGACTGACCTTTATGGGCCATTTCAGAGCCAAGGAGAGCTCTGGGCCCAGGGCTGGAGCAGGCTGATTGCCTGGATCCCAGGATGCTCCAATGGATTAGTGCATTCCCAGCACCTACAGTGTGGGAACCATGCTGAGGGCACTGCCTGCTCTGGTTTTTAAGGAATGAAACTGGGAGCCACTGTCCTTCTATCCCTTCACCCAGCTGATAGATGAGTGGGCTGTGCATTTCCTTGAGAATTGCTACCCTTTTTGCATCCCAGGGAACCTTGCTAAATGCTACCATGCACTGGATGTCTCAATGCAGGTCACATTCAGGATCATCAAAACCCTTGCAGTTCTTTCCTAAAAAATAATACAATTCCTTTTTTGCTTGTGAGACTTCAGCTTCCCCCACATTGCATTTTGCCTCCTCCCAGACTTCTGTTGGAGCTGTTTCTCTGTGTCACTGTGTGAACCAGCAGCAATGGGGTCGGAGCCCTTTAAGGAGTTGGGGCATTATCCAAGTAGCTGCAGAATCTGGGAGTTGTGACTGGTCTGTGCCGGGGTGCTGGGAACAGCTTGTGCTGACATGGAGAGGAACAGGTGCCACTGCACAGCTGGGGACAGCCGGACACGGGCACAAGGAAACAGAGGCTTGTTCAGCACTGATCCTGCTCCACAGCCTGACCCAGGCCTTGGGCTGCTGTATGGGCTTGTGCTTGTGAGCTGTCTGCCTGCTGACACCTCCCCTGGCCATTCCCGATCCAGCAGTGAGCTCAGGTTTCCCACTGGGGTTCAGGACAGGGGATGGCCCTGGCTCCTGTCCTGTCCTCCAGGCCCAGCCCACAGTGAGCAGCACATAACTCAGTACAGCCTCTGGCCCAGGAGTGGAGAATGCAAGAAAAGGGATTTCATCTAATCAAGTAGCTCCAGGAGGCTGTTGTTGAGTTAGTGGGTCAGTGTGTTTATCCTTCTGTTTTCTTTAGAAAAGTGCAAGTGCTTGCCCCTGTGGTTATTTTTGCCTAACAGCTGTGCTTCCAGTGAGCAGCTGGGAGAGCTGCCTGACTCAGCACATCCCCACCCTCAGCACTTCCCACTCCAGCAGGACTGGGAGTGCTGTGGGCAAAGCAGGGGTCCCCTCCTCTGCCTCTCACAGCCAGTGCAGAGAGAGGCTCAGTCACATGGACAGAGCTGTTTGGAGTGACTCACCCCAAAGAGTGTGCCCACAGACAGGACAAATATTATTTGTGGTCTTTATTGGCTCTTTATTTCAACGTGTGGAAGTTACTGTCTGTAAAAGTACACAATGATGTACAAAGAACCTGACACAAGGATGGTGTTCTGTGAGGAATGAGAGTCTCTTCCAGGATCTGGTCCTTGCCAGATCAGCCCTACAGAACACACCAAGCCATTTCCATCCTTCACTCCTATGACAACATGCAGTGTCTCACAAGCATGTTAAATCTCATTTTCCAGGAAGGCTCATCACACCCTTGGCATGGGGCAGCATTTGACCACTCCACATGTGTTACTGAATTTGTAGGATGTTTGCATGCTACAGGATTTTGTGGGGTTTTGAGAGTGCAGATAAGAACTGGTGAGGGAGGAGGCTGGGAAGATACCTTTGCCTGGTGGTTTGAATAATGGAGTAAGAATATGAAGATGGTGTTACCAGGCTGGGGCAAGTGAACTCTCTCTGCCTCTCAGTGTTCTACCCTTTGCCTCCATTGTATCTTTGGACTACAGTTTTTAATATAAAGGTGGTCCCTCTACATGTAATTGTGTAGTGTCTAACAGCTTAAAACAGCTTGAGGAGAACTTTTTGGGATTACAATGCTACAGGTATGTAGCAAAAATAATGTAAAAATCAATCTGTTCAGTAAAACACAGAGGAACTTGTATGAACAGCAAAATGCCAGCAAGACTGAGGAGGAATTAAATGTCTGATGTAAAAAACCCATACTTTTTTATGCCAACTCATACAGAACTTGCAGCAGCACAGGAAGCCTTTTGCTATGTAAGAAGGACTTGAGCCCTTTCACGTGCTCTTGTGTCATTTTTGAAATTGGATGCACATGTAGCTTCAGTACTAACTGTGCTGATCCTCTGCTGAAAAACAGGTTCTGTAAAAGCAAAACCGCCTTAGTCCATCCATACATGTGAGTGAGCTTATGTGTGTGTAATATATATGTGTATGCAGGTAGAGTGAGAGCACTTTATCATGATTTGGGTTGACTCAGCAGGATTTGCAACCAATATGAGTTCTCACAGTTCTGCTGAGACAGAGATTTTAAAGTCTGAATAAATAACCAACATGATCTGCTCCACACAGACTTGTTGAACCCTGTTCCATGGATGTATGAATAGTGTCATTATGAAGGAAAGCTTCAGGGAGTCTTCCCATTTCATCTGTCCAGGCCTCTGCCATCACAGGCAGCTCCACCTCGTACCTCTGTTCACACAGGGAGCACAGCCCTCGTCTGAAAGCTAAATGCTGTATTTGCCCTTGTTTTGTGAGGGAGAAAGAAGGGTCTCTTCTCTGCCCTCATGTGCACACAGGACTGACAAAACACTTGTAGGTGGCTCATATGATCCTAAAAAGTGTTATCAGCACTCCACCATTTCACTGCCTGCCCTCCACCTTGATAAGATACCTACTGTGAACAACAGCCATCCCTCTTCAAGGTCAGTCCTGTTTATTGAAGGAGTGGAAACCTGTTGTTTAATCTAGGTTTTTTTCTTATGTGTAATAAACATAAGGCTTTTCTGCAGGTTATGCTAATGCTTTTGTTCTCACAGACCTTTAGATTAACCATTTAGATGTTGAATGCTTTAAAATAACTTTAACTAAGTGAAGTGGTTAATCTGGCTATATTGAATATGTTCAACCAGCTCCACAACTGAGACTGGCAATGAGAAAATCAGTCTGGTTAAATTTACTCACCATCCTCCACCTGAGTCTTCCAGGAATGACTCGTTTTGTGGGTGCTTGAGAGCACAGGCAGTGTAGGTATAAATCCCAAACCAGTCTGGCTGGGTTGTGCAGAAAGAGGTGGAGGGAAGCAGGTGACTGGTGCGTGAGAAAACAGCAAGCCTAAGTCAGCAGCTTGGTTTGATGGGGCTGTTCCTGTTCCTTCTTTCCAGTTAACAAGAAGGTGTTTGAAATTTGTCTCCTAGTGAGGAAAGATATCTTCCTTTCCCTGCTTTTTGCCTCTGCTAAGGGAGAAGAAACCTCCTTCATATTTTATGTATCCTCCATCCTCTTCCTGAAGTTCTGGCTATATCATAGCAACTCCAGTTTTCAAACTGAAGCCCAGGATGGGCTGCTCAGTTCATATTCTACATCCTCTTTACTGTAGGATCTTATCTGCCACATCCAATCTTCCTATACGGAAGAACTACTCTATGAGTAAAATACACGTAACCCTTTTGTGGGTTCAGTGTGCTCGGCACCTGCTGCTGCACAGCATTTTAGCCAAGAGCTCAGGAGCCCTTTTTGCCTTCCCCCTTGTCTCATTTTTCCACAGTTCTTTGCTTCTCATTAAATCACTGGCTGTCTTGGGATTATTTAACTGCAGGAGCAGCACTTCCCCTCCACAACCCTGCCTGTCTGTGCAGGAGTTCCCCAGCCCTTCAGTACAAGTCACCCTTGAAAGAAAAAAGGTGGAGAGGGTACAAGGATTCCCACCAGTGGGAACAAAGGCAGGTGCCAGGTGCTGGGGCTGTCCCTGCTGTGTGATCCACTTTGCCTTGAGCCTATGGCTTTAACAACATCTTTGTCCTCTGGAAGCCTGAGCCTGCACAGCACAATAAATAATGCCTTGGAGCAATGTGACCCGTGGCAAGCAGTAAGTGATGACATTGTCAGACACACACAACTGTTGAAACAACCAGGCTGTAATCATCGTGCTGTACCCACGGAAAGACATTTGGCAAATGAGATTCCATTTTCACATTGGTCTGTGCTGAGCATGTAAATTTGCAGCGGGACAAGCGGCATTAGGGATGTGTAATTGATTGTCTGAATTATAATAAACAAGCTGTGACAGGTGATCATCCATCATATTCCTGCTGCATGTTCCAGCACCACGGTGAGACACAGGCAGAAAGGGAAAGATCTGGAACATAAGCAAGGGAAATGGGAAGTCGGGTTCACACAGAAATACAGAAGGAATAGAATAGAAGAAGGGCCACAGTGGAAGTGAGAGGGGACTGCAACCAGGAGAAAATGCATGCCCTGATTCCTGGGAGATGTGAAGGCCTGTGATGTGCAGTGGTGCTATTTCAGAATCCAAGAGATTGGAATGACAGCTCTCTCCTAAGGGGGACTGCAGCCTAGAGCAGCTCAGGTCTTTTGTTTCTCAGACCAGCCTTTCCAGGGAGAAGATGATTGCTCTTGGACAGGAGTGTTTAAAAATAAGACATGTTAGGAAAAGAATTAGGGAAATGGTGTCTCTGGCTAGAAGGACAGAGATATTGTCCAGAATATTTGCAGGCATAGCTCTTGGGAAGCCCCATGCTCTAATTTCCACCTTCTGTACTCAAGCTGACTAAGCAACTGTGAGAATAATTTGCCATTTTAATATACCCAGGGTTTTTTTTGTGTAACTTGTTGTCTCTGTAGTATGAATGATCGCAATTTTTTCCCCAAAAGTTTGGTTTTATACCTCTCAGGCTTGCCTACGGTCAGTTTTATGGCATTAAGACAATCACCCAAACTTTAATTGCCACAGTATTGCTTATATTTGCTGCTTGAGCAAATGGCTCAGACAGTTCCTCTATAGACCTTTGCCCATAAACATTCAAAATTCATTCTCTGCAAGTGTGATAGTCACCAGAATTTGCGATGTAAATGCTTGTGTAAAATGGATGTGACCACAACAGGTACAAATTCACCTAAATGGTGCAGAAGAATGAAGTAGACATGGTGGAAATTCTTAAAATTATTATAAAAAATCTTTAAAGGTGTAATAACTTTTATTTGATCAGATAGTGATTGAAACAGATTTCATGATGTGCCTGAGACATCAAGATTAAGCTTTGTTCCAGAGGGTAAAAATAATTCCATTCTTTTTGTGTAATAACTGACCGTGGACATATCTCCTACTGAGACTGCCCTGCCCAGATTTTAAATTTCAGTCCTGTCCAACAGAAATCCTGCGATTGGTGAAGCAGTGGCCATTTGTTCCTTGAAATCTTTCGCAGGAATTTGATTGAGGCATCCAAGTTTTCTATGAGAACAGAAGTGGTGGAGGGGAAGGCACAGTGCAAACCACTGGTTTCTGAAACTGGGAACAAACCCTTTCCCAAGGAGGAGAAGTGAGGGTGGGAATGGAAAAGTTTTGTAGCAAAGCAGGATATGTTCTGGGCAGAGACTCCCTGAATCCAAGGCGGGATATTTACCTTCTCACCATTTTCTTTTCTGATGGTTATTCTGTGACTCAAAGAAAACATGGGAAGGGATGCAGTTGGAGAAATGAAAAATCTCAGTGGAGGCTTTATCTCTGAAGGGAAATGGGAGATGGCTCGGACTGGGAAGCTGCAGGGCTATTGCTGCCTGGCTTTGACTGTAAGTAACTGCTGCTGGCACAGCAGGGGTTTATTTTGGCCCAGACTGGCCCTGGGAACAGCAGAGAAACTAAGGCTCTTGGAATTCTCCCCCTTTACGATTCACTCAGCAACTTGGCTTCAAAAGAGTATTTTAAAAAAAAATAAAAAAGAGGCAGGAAATGTATCCAAATATTGAAGCCAAGGTTTGTATGTGAAACTGTGAGGAGGAGATTAAAGACCCAACAGCGCTGGGCTCCCTGAGCAGGGAATTTAAAGGGGACTGGAAGGAGGGGCTTGTGCAGATGGAGGGGGATGAACTCCTATTCTGAAGAGCTTGTTCAGCCCTGTACGAAATCTGGTTGTGATCCCTGGGCAGGGAGTAACCTCCTTCCCAGCAAACACACCAAATTCCCACTGTCTGTGGCAGAGACTGGGAAGGGCTGAGGGGCTGCAGGGAAGGAGGCAGCCCAGGCTCTTTTGTTTGTGTGTTTCAAACACACCAATTTTTGTTGTTTCCATCAGTCCTGCTGCTCTTCCCCCAGGGCTCTCCCTTGCCCTTTCCCTTTCCCTTTCCCTTTCCCTTTCCCTTTCCCTTTCCCTTCCCTGTGGTGTTCTTCAGCTTAATGTTCATCTCCCATGTAGGAGGTGAACCACAGAGCACTGAGCCAGCAAGGAATCTGGCAATGGCATGAGCAAAGCACACTATAGGATCAAAATCACCTGGTGCATAATGATTAAAACTTGTTCAGGTGAAAACATCAGAATCAGATTTTTTTTTTTTTTAATTGCTGCAAAGCTGTGTAGTCAGTTCAGATGAGATGCAGTTTAGTCCATGTGAAAGGAATGTAAAATATAATTTTCAGTATGGGTATTATTTGTTACATTATGTATTTTTAGCCTGGAGGATGAATTATATATCCTAAATACCTGTTTCAGCACATAACCCACTAATTCACAAGCATGTGGCAAATGCTGGAACCTTCAGGTTATGTACAAACTGAACCAATTTTATTCCTGTCTTAATGGTTTGTGAAAAGGCAATATAATAACTTCCATCGAGGAACATTAGTAGAAACACTATTATTTAAAATTCCAGCCCTTGTTGCAAATGCAGTTCTTCTTTTTTTTTTTCTTTCTTTTGTCTTAGCCAGATCATCTGTTAAGTTGGACATGACAATATTTTCTCCTTTTTATTAATAAATGTAAACATAACTAAACAGAGAGCAGAAATTCTCTGCAGCCTTAAGATACCCAATTTTTCATTTGACCTTTACAAAAAGTCAATTTGTGCTTTGTTTCTTTAACATGAAATCTAAAATGCCCTCCAGCCCCTTCCTCACAGAATTCCTTTTTGACCATAAGCAAAGCAATTCTGCCTTTGCTCTTTTCGGGCACTGCTGAAGCTCAGGAGGCAGGGGTGTCATTTCTGCTTTTTGTTTCTGCAGGAGGGTTTGTGTTGCAGAGCCCTGGTGTCACAGCCACGTCCCTCACTTTGAGGTTAACTGTGCTTTGCAGAGCATCAGTGTGAGCTCCCTTTGAGGAGGGATAACTGTGGATTGAAGGGGGATAAGCCCCCGGAGTGCTGGTGGTGCATCTCTTACTGACAAGAACAAGTTAGGCCAGTTCTTAAGTTCCTTAGGCCAGAAGTGGTGGCTCACTGAGGGTGACTCACCCTTTGGAGATCCCCCACCACAGCACAAAGAGCACAGCACAATTTTCAGAACAGGGAAACACCTCTGTTTGCAGCTGGTGGGTCGCAGTTCTGCAGAACTCCTTTGTCACACAGAGTGTGTTTGATAGGAGGGGGCATGGAGTGTCCCCTGAATTAATCTGCTTATGTTCCACAAAGCATCACCCCGGGGTTTTCTCACAGTAATTTGGATTCTGCCTTTAGAGGCTCAGTGGGAGAGTCACACCCTGTGATTTTTTGTGCCTTTAAAATACTCTGAGTAAATCTCATTACCTTCTTGACAGTCCATCAGTGACTTCCAGAGTAATGTGGTATGGAAAAGCCTTTCCAAAGAGCTCTGCTGTGTCTCTCCAGGTAAGCTCTCCTGCACCTGGGAGCACTTCCCAGCTGGTACCCAGGCTGGAAAGGACACATCCCTTGACCTTGTTCTTGTACCACACCCACAGTGCATAGTTTTGAGCACAGGCCTTATCATGCCAGCTGTGGCCAGGTATTCACATGAAACCCAGGTTTCCAAAGAAGACGCTGCAGCTTGGAAGTGTTGTTGAAGAATCACAATTTCCTGTCAGTGTAAGTACCCAGTTTATTTCTGGGTTAAATTTAAATATAAATACATTAGAAGGATGTGGCACTGGGTTGAAAACTCGTGATGGTGTGGTTGATCAAACCAGTCACATTTCTTTTCTGGCTGAACCAAGGTTTGTGATTTACAGGCTGCTTTGATGCCTTAGAGAGGCTGGGAGTTTGTCAGAATTGCATGAATTGACCCTTCTACAGACTTCTTTCAAATAGCCATGATTTAATAGAGGATTACATTTTTGGAAATTCAAACACTGTATAGTGTCTGCTGATTGCTCAATCTTCTAAAAATAAAGTTAACACAAAAAATTAGCCCTACAGAATCAATTTTGTGTCTCCTCTTTCCAAACTTTCTAAACTGTGATAATAAAAATTATTTTGTAAGCTATTTTATGTATTTTGTGATGGTGTAAAACATTTAAATTAGGACCTCAAAATGCTCATGAGCACAGGTTTGTTAAGTTTTTCAACACTCAGTGGAAGAAAGTGAATGTTATTGCACTAGAAGTCTGTAACAGAGTTGGAAGGGAAAAAAAATTAGGCCTCTGGATTCTGTGAATCCTTTTACTTTAACCACAAGATCTTCCTTTTGCATCTGTGACTCAAAAAAGAAGTTATTTTTCTTCATTGTAATGAGATATAGCAATTAGAATATGGAAACAATCTGTGGCCTCTGAAGCTGTGTAGAGATGTCATTACTGCATCTTAGAGTCACTTGGGGCTTTGTGGTTAACTGGAGATAGAATTTGAGCTGTCCTGATCCAAAAGCAGAGGCTCTTCATCATTGCTGGGCTGAAAAAGGAATCTGTGCTGGCCCTTTGCTATAAAGGGACTGTGATGTTCACATGGGATAAGGTTTGGTTCTGACCACTCCAAACAATGTTATGTCATCTGTGTGTCCATAGGAAGGATAGAGCAGCAGGAGTTCCTGGGCAGTGTTCAGTAGCTCTTGATGTCTGATTTACTCATCAGTCAATTCATTTACTGCAGCTTTGTGTGTGCAGTGATATGGCTCAGTGTTGTATAATTCATCTGCCTCTGCAAAAAACTCACTGTCCTGGTTTGCAGTGAGAGCTTGGAGATGTGTGAGTGTTGCTCAAGGAACTTCTTTTTTCCCTCTTTCAGCTTCAGTTCCTGTTTTTACCCGTCTGCTTGACTTCACCAATTGCCTTTTGAGCCTACAGAACTTCCCAAGGCAGGGAAAACTGTACTGTCCAGCTTTGCTGTCAGTCTCTTCATTCCAGTATCACCCACCTGCATTGCCAGGGAATAATAATACACAGAACTGCTCAAAAGCATCTTCATTTACATGCTTTCCCCAGTGCCTTTGTGTCTGATCATCAGGATGCCATTTAAAAATTTATCAGACCTGGAAACCCGTGGTTTGGAGTTGGTCAGAAATTGGTTGACTGAAATTGGCTGTTGGTGATCATAGGGGTGTAGACCGGGAAGACATAGCAGAATCATGGGATGGTTTGGGTTAGAAAGAACCTTAAAGATAATCTGGTTCCCATGGATGGGAACACCTTTCCCTATCCCAGGGCGCTCCAAGCCCCGTCCAAGCTGGCCTGGGACACTTCCAGGATCCAGGGGCAGCCACAGCTTCTCTGGGCAGAAGATTACACAGTTATACTCCTTAATGATTTTACAAGCAGTCAGCACTGGAAGGCTGCCTTTTCTACTGGATCTGCAGAGAACAGTGAGTTACCTGGTTTTGTTGGGCTGGATGATGGATCCAATCTTCCTGAACTTGTCCACAGAGAAACTTCTGCTGACTGACCAGAGGTGCAGTTCCAATGCTCCATCCGTTCCAGCCTGTCTCACCATATGGATATGCTTATTCCTGTGTAAAAACATTCACCTGGGGAGTAATATTATTACAGCAGTAAGTCTGTGTCATGCTTATCCTTGAGGATATGAGCTCTTTAAGCGCTGAAAGCTTTAAGGAAGGAACACTGGTGGCCAGTGAAGGGAAATAAGAAAGAAAAATTCTGTTACTCCAAGGAATCTTGTATTTGACCCTGCCTAAGCTAAGGAGTAAACGGTGTATTATCCCCTCATCTTAAGACAACCCTTATATGTGTGTCATCTTGACTATGTCTTCTTTTTCCCCCCTCCAAAATAATAATTTTTGGGTGGTATTTGAGGATTTTTTTCCCTTTCATCTGCAGTTTGAGCAGTTCAGCAGCAGAGTCAGAACAGGGGGTGCTGCTGCAAGCAAGATACAAAGGAGGATCTTGCACCCCCCAGATCTGTAAAGCTGTGCTGTGACACTGTGCATCTGTCAGGAGCACAAAAACATGTTTTACTCAGGATTTCCCCAAAGTAAATACAGCTTCCTACCTTCTTTTGAACTCACATGAACTCTTCTGATGCCCAGAGGCTGCAGCCACAGTGAAACCCTAGTTTTATTGTTCACCTGTGGGAAAAGCAAAGGCCCCACGAGTCTTCATCATTATGTGAGCAGGAAGTTTGGGTTAGCTGGAACCTGTGGCTGAAAGGAAAGACTTTGAGATTGCTGTGTGTCTCCTTTCTCAGGAATTCTGCCGTTCCCTGGACTTGTCAGCAGTGGGACAGGTGGGTTATGGCATCCACATCCAGTCCTTGAGGATTAAAGCAATAGACTTTTATCTTAACATTAATGCAAGAAGGACTATTATCCATCTTGCACTTTGGGCCTGTGTAACTAGAGGAAGAGAAATCAATGGAAACCAGGCCATGGCCGTTTTCCCCATTCTATATTTTAAATAAGAACTGTCTTTCCAACTGTTCCTGGGGTCTGGAATAGGATAAATCCCCAGAGAGAAGGGTTGTATACAGAACACAAGTGATGTAGCCAGGGTTGAGTGAAAAATATGATTTATTGTCTGTTTTTACAGTTCATCTTGCTACCATTTTGTATACACACTTTATAAAATACCATTATATTTATTGCAAGCTCTTTTCTGTATGTGCTAGTCAGTTATAAAGCTCAACAAGGACCCGCTACAGTTCTTAAAATAGCTAGACATATTCTTGCTCCAATGAGTTCACCATTTCTAACTAAAAAAAAGTTTTAATTACTTCCTATATCTCTATCATGGCTTTTTAGTTGCTTTAGTCTGATTCTGTTCTTTCTTCATGGACAGATTCCAGACAGTAAAGGCAGAGCAGCTCAGGGAAGGTTGGATGTTGTTTCTGTTTAACAGCCTGAAACGTTTCTGCTGGTGTTACATGGGGGTGATTAAAAGGGAATTCCCTCCATGTAGAAACTTTCAGGAGAGAACACATTAGGAGAAGAAAGACAAAGAATTTTACAAATAAACTCTCCCCATCAGCAGGTATTATGTCAGCAAACCCAGTTCCAGCTGAGATCATTGCACAAAGCCCCTGGCTCCCCCCGCTTCTACACAGAATCAGCCTTTTCCTAACAGAGCTCTTTGGGCAGAAGAGTGCTCATATCTGCATCAGTCCTCATTGTCTCTGGAAACAGCCTCACCATTGATGGACAGGAGTTCAAGAATTACTCAAACAGCCAGAATTCCAAGATTTTCATTGCAGAGTCTCCTCCAGATCTGGAGTACCTCCTGTCTCCAATTGTTTGTAAAGCTGTGCTGCCTGCAGTTAAAGGGTGTTCATATGCACTTGTGGGAAAGCCCTGGCACAGGTAACCATCAAGGATAAGGCAGCAGATTCTCTGCTTCTGGAGGGGAGACAATTTTATTGTCTATTATGAGCTACTCTGCCATAGTTTTCAAAACAATAGATTTCTGCTCTTAACAGCTGTAATCCTCACTAGGAAAAGATGAGAAGAGGAGCCTCACTGCACCCTCTTGAAGCTCTTTCCTTTCATAGAAAACTGAGATTTTTAGTGTGGAAGAAAAATATTTGTCTTTTGCCCCTTTCTTTTCTGTAAGAGAAGACATGAACCCATTCACATTGCTCTATATCTAACAATGGTGAGGTTTCATAGCCTTCATAAAACATGCCAAGTTTCTTAGCTAAAGAAGATTAGGACATGGCCACAAAACTTCATTTTAATCAGATACTTTTCATTAAAAGGTTACTGGATATTAATTATCTATTGATACTGACAAATATTTCATAAGCAAGTTCTTTTCTGCCTGAAGTCAGATCACTGGTGCATTTGCCAATGAGAGACCACTAATAGAGCTGCAGCCTGTGGGCAAGTGCTACAGAGAATATTGTGGTGTTGTGTTACAGGAGACAGATGTAATTTGAGGGCATTTATGTCCAAGAACTGTCATTTTTGATGAGGCTGGGCACAGAGGGACCTGTGGCAGGCTGTACAATGCCACGGAGGTGACAGTGAGCTGGAGGTGCTCTCCCAGTGCAGACTGGGGGACCAGTCCAAGCAGCCAGAGATGGCAACAGGCCAGGTCATGGCAGATTGATTTGTCCTGAACCTGGGAAAATCCTTAGAGGGAAAGGAGCTTAAAGAAAGCTGATGGGAATAAGCAGAATTGGTTTTTAATGGGGTTCACAGAGATAGAACAGAAATAAAATCTGTGTTTGCATAAGATAGAAGGAGAAGTAGAAAGTGCAGAGCAGCAGTGAGTGTCTTGATCTGAAAGGCTCAGCAAGCAGAGCTTAGGCAGCCAGGCTCCATTAAGATCCTATCCTTAATGCATGAGGTTTGGAAACCCAGGGGACTGCCCAACAAAAATGGAAGAATCCTCCAAACTCCCCTTCCAAAAGCGCTCGGTTGGCTGTCCCAGAAGGGGCTGAGGAGAGCACTCTGAGTAAGTAATGGCTCACTTTGGCAGAGGTGATGGAGCACTAATGCACTGCCTGGAGAGCTTGCTCTGTGCTCAAGGATCACTGCGGGCAAACAACGCTGGGCTTACTTCACCAGCATTGCTCTTATTTTTGTTTTATTTTGGGCAGATTGTGGGACATAATTCCTGCCTTCAATTTTATGTCAGACTGGGAATACCAGTGTCCTCTCTTTAACTTAGTTAAACCTTAAACCTATAAATGTAAACCCTTTATTTCTCTGACGTGGTTCTAAAAAGATTAGGTGTCTAGTTCAGCAATTCCGGAGTTTAGAAGAATTCACATGGAGAATGCTGGTTCACATGACTTAAGTACTGGAACAGTGGCCAGCCTGAAAATGTGCATTTGGACTTTTCTTGAGACACTGACTGATTTGGTCCTCACACATTTTCCTGTCTTTTCTGCTGAAGTTGTGTGCCAGACCTGCTGTCAATCACTGCAGTGCTGTTTCTCATTTCTCATTCATGTGGTATTTTTGTCTTCAGCATAAATACAGTATTAAAAAAGCAGAATTATTAACTGAAATGGCTTCTTCATTAGAGTTATTTCTGCTGGAACAAAGATGCAACATGCACTGATTGGAATGGCTGAATAAAATGGAACTGGGGAGATATTTCTTAGCTGTCCATGTTTTATTTCCCTGTGGGCTTTTCATTGTACAGTAACACAGACCTGAGCTGACCTTTGGGATCTTCACAACTGTGGTGTCTGATCTTTTCCACCTCAGAGAAGACAGAGGATCTGTCAGTTCACACATGTCCAATTTATTTGCAGAAAACTACAGAGTTCTGTAGAATATAAAGCCTCCATCCCAGACACCACAAAGTCTTCAGCTGCCTTACACTTTGGCACCAGCTGAGGGAACAGCTGGAACAGCAGGGATGGAAGTTACAGTACCAGAAACATCTTTGGCTCCACTGAAATCAAACTTGGCAAAGTATAATGGTAAATTTGCTTCTCAGGCCTGAGAGGTGACAATTCTATTTTCTTTCCCAGTAAGGCCTGCTGCCTGGGGTTCAATTTGACAAGTAAGATTTTGAGAGATCTTCATGATCTTGAACTGGTGGAATAGAGAGCAGGGAGAAGGACTAGATTGCAAAGCTGTTCCAGGCTATGATCACACAATTTTATAGTTTGGATATAATTTGGGCAATGTCCTGGGCTTGTGTTGCAGAATTTGTTTTGCCCCAGTTCTATCCATCTGTTGTTGTGGTTGTGTGTCTCTAATATTTTTCTCAGCCATTCTGTGCACTTTGCCAGGGATTGTTTTACTTCCACTTCACGAGAGCAGAAAGTCACCTTGTAGGAGCAGCAGCTGCAGACAGTGGGCACTAACCTGCCTGGTGATGTTAATATTAACATTTAATTATCCTAAACCATACCCTCTCTGCATGCAGAACTCTCTCATAAAGACACTCCCACCAGGGATCAGCAACAGGGACCATGTTCAGAAAGTTCTCAGGTGGATGGAGAAGTTCCTGAACACTGATGTTTCAGATTGACATGGAGAAACCTGTATTCTAGTTATGTTTGTTTCCTTCAAGTCCAAAATATTTCAAGATTTTCCCAGAAAAGCATCAGAAATCCTGAGGAAATTTTCTGATGTGTTATAAGGGATCTGTTATAAGGAGCTGAAAAAAATCCATTTTAAAAGACAGAGTCTAAAATACTTTATTTTCATTGCATATCTGTGCAGTTTGGCAGCAATGCCTTCGTGCCATCCTTCAAAACAGGTCTGTGCCAGGCCTGGATTTTGCTGTGCCCTGAGCAGGATGCATTAAGTCTGTTTGTCATTCCCATGACCTTTGTCTCTGGACATGTCTTTGTGGCACTCAGGTTCTGCAGCTCCTGGGGGCTTTTCCCTTCTCACTGATCCCTGAGCCAGCGGTGGCTCTTCTGGTGGGACTGAATAATTTCTACTCTTCCCATCTCTGCTCCCTGCCATTGGGAAACAGCCCACCTAGAAGGAACAGGTGTGAGTTCTAAGTGATGAGAAGATGTTAACTGATTGTATTTCTGTTTGAACTTTCTCTTCCCTCCTACATTCACCTGGCTGTCTGTACATTTTGCTGTAGATACTGAGAGGATATTGTAGCAGATTTCTGCTCAGATCCCTTGGTCCGGAGTCTTTTGTTTCAGTGTTGAGATACTGATCTGACAAACTCAGAAATGAGTTGTTGGTCTCTTCAGAATGTTAGGAGGGTCCCAATAGAAGGTGACATGGAAGGCTGGTGCTTCTTGCATGGTCCTGTCAGCAGATTCCCAAGCTCCTGTGCAGGGAGGAGGAATTGGGGGGAATCCTCCTCAGCCTGGGAGGAATTGGTCTCACTGTTGGAGACAGCAGTTCTGGGGAGGATCATGAAGAATAGTTGAAATCAACCTGGACTCTTGGAAAAGAGGTTCCGGGTGAGTACAGGATCCTTTCATCACTCCAGACACGATTTTGCAGCAAACCCAGTGTTCTGCTTGTTTTGAAAGCAGAGATACTTGTCAGCAATTATTGCTGAGCTAGGGAGAGCACAGTTAAGATAGATAAACTTGTCAGCTGTGTCAACTGTGCTGATGGAAGGGCAGAAGGGCCAGCTGGAAGGTTGAAAAAGACCTTTGTGTTTGAGATGCAGATAGTGAGGTGGTGCTTGCGTAATGCTGCAAAATGGTTGAGAGTATCCTTGGTTCTTGTGTGCTAATTCCACAATTCTTACAGAGAAGAGCTATGAGCTGAGAGGGTTGTATTATCACCAGGAATTATGCTTGGTGTTGGCAACATATTTTTGTAGATATGCAGGGCTGAATCTTTCAATTTGAGCTCCCCTTGCTGTCCAGGGGATTAATTGGGCTCCTCCTCCTGCACACTATCCATCTGCTTATCATCCATCTTTCATATTTATATCTTTAAAACGATGGCTTGCTGATTTTCCCCAAAAGCTTTTCATAGTTGTGACTGAGGGCTGTGTCAAATGTACTTCTTTGGGAAAATCTGGTCTTGCAGGATTCTGAGACATCTAATTTGAGACTGGCAGTTGAAGTGTTGCCTGTTTGGCTGCTGGGCTTGGGTTGTCTCCATGACTGGCGGGACCCCCCTAAAAGGTCTCTTGGAAGGAAGACTGAATGGTCCTAGCAGGAACTACCTTTAAATTCTATTATTGTTTTTATATAAAATAAATAACAAACACATTTGGGGCTTGTAGGACCTAACCAAATCAGTCTCTTTGCTCCAGTGCCTGAGAGCCAGCAGAGGGAGTGTGAGGTAACACCGAACATCCCTGGGCAATGCGGGATGGAGACACCCAGGGAAAAGCCTGGGGCACAAAAGCACTAAACATCACATTCCTTTCAGGTCCCATTAGGAAGGAAGGCTAAATAATCAGCCCACTAAACAGAATATGGTGGTAGTAGTAACAAAACCCATTTTAATTCCGTACTTCTAAGTGGATATTAGCAACAATAACATTAAACAAAATGAAGCCATAAAAAAGTACTCAGGAGTGTCGTATTCCGAGCGAGCACTAGAACCTGATGAGACTTGGGATGTGCTCTCTCCATTACAGATGCTCCCAGGAAGGAGGTGAAAATCTGTGCTTTGCCCTTGGCATGTTCAGACCATTGTGTTTGTTTCTATATGGCTCTCTTTGTCTTCCCCTCTCAATAACTTCTGGGTTTCAAGCACTGTTTTGCTCAGTCACAGCAAAAGATGTTTAATGCATCTTCATTAATATACATGAAATGCTGTTCCTGTTTTCTGTTGAGGAGGTAACTGGGGCTTTTCCATCTCAGGTCTGAGCTGTGTGTGTGAAAGTGCGAGAGACAAAGAGCAAGGGAAGGGGAAGTGGGAGAGAGCGTTAGGTTTTGTCCATGTGTAGGTAGTTTAAAAACCCAATCTTTTCTGTGCTTGTAGAATATATCTGTTATATATCTAGGAGACACTCAAAGCAGAGACTTGTGTCAAGCAGGGTGAGAAGGGGAGATTTTTTTCCAAATTGTTAAATTTTTAGGCTTGTCAGCCAGCTTTTAATCAAATTGGTGTGTGTCATGTTGGAATGTGTGTCATGTTCTGGCTTCTTCATCAGAATTTCCTATCACAGAAAATCAAATATCTTCCACAGAATTGAAACTGGATGGCCCCTTTTCACTCCTCTGTTTGCCTGACAGATCACACTGGTACAGAAATCAGAGTGAGCTTCCTGTGTATCAGGATATCAGGAATGATAGCAAAGGAATAACAAAAATAACAGGACATACACTTGGATTATTAATCAATCATGGAAGTAATTATAGCTCATCGACCACTTGGCCTTGTCTAGGCCATTTCTTATGTTAATAAAGGGAAATACTTTTGCTATCAAAATAAATCCAAGTGTTTTCACTGCTCAGAACAGGAAGATTCACCATCAGGTCACTTTGAAATTACAGTGGTGTGATAAGGATAAACTATCTGATGAAAATAAAACATCTTTTTCTGTGGTACAGTCAGGAATATTAACTTTTCCTTGGAAAGGTTGTTCCTTGCTCCACTCAGATCCTGTCCAGTGATTTTCTCCCTAAAAATGTATGCATTATAATCTGTGTGTAAGTTCTAGTCTAAGAAAAGATTTTTACAAAGTAGGGAAAAATCAGCATCAACTCAAAGCATGGAATATCTGGAGGTTTGACTCATAAAGGCAAATCAAAAGAGTTTTTTATGTACAACTTGGTAGAGAAATGTAAGAGAGAAATGGTCTGATAATGTAAAATGTTTCATGAAGTCACAAATGCTGTGAGGTTGCAAAAGAAAACCCAGAACATGCAAGATAAAACCCAAAGGAAAAAACTCTGGGGAAAAACCATTAAAGATGATGCAAAGGAGTGTTACTTCTTGAGGTAAAAAGAGATGATGAAATTTGTTCTTGACTGAGTCAGCGCACACAGGAGCACATTTCTTAGAAATATGATAGAAGTACAGCCACTGACTAGGACTGAGTATCATTCCTAGAATACTTTAATTGCTGCACTGCTCAGGATTAGGGACTGGAGACTCTCTTCACTCTCAAAGATTTGTTCACTACTTCACTGCATAGCAGATAATATTTCATATTCTTGCAGCTCCTTTCAGCAAATGATTTTAGAGAGCTTTAATTAATGCTTCAAATTCCCTTTGTGATCAACAAACGCTGTGCTTCTTGCTCCTGCAGGTGATGGGAGAGGAGAGTGAAGTGCAGCTCTGTAGGGATGGGCCTTTCCAAAGTCTGGGCACTGCTGAGTCAGTGCTGCCTAAAGAGAAACAGGAAAACACCTGCCCTGGGTAACCAAACACCTCAGCCTCAGCTGTACATGGGAACTGGCCACCCAGACCTGCCAGTGAATAAGTTTTTACATCGTTCTGATAAAAATATGTTCAAAAATTGGACGTACAATATGTGAAGAAGGTGAAATTATTTGACAACTTGTGCTGAGCTGTGGTAGACATTTGTTCAATTGTTCTTGACAGAAAGAATTTTATCCCAGATGACGCCTCATAAGCATTATTTGGTCCTCATTTTATATAGTCCTGGTGAAATCCAGAATGCTGCATTTTGACCCAGAAGTAGAGAATATCAGAATCTGAATCAATGTTTGAAAAGAATCAAAGGCTCTTTTGTCTAGTTGACACCTGATACTCTGCAGCGAAGATTTCCACTTCCAATGAATAAAACTGCCCCAGGCTTGTTTCTTCCTCCAAATATCCAGGGAGTAAATCTCTCCAATTGTTCCAAACTGCATCAATATACAATATCAGGAGGAATGTGCAGGAGAATGGGTATAATGTGAAAAATCTACAAGGCTGAAAATAAAAACTAAACAACCCTCTGATCTGCAGCCTAATCCCATGGTGCAGCTGACCCAGAATTGTAATGCAAATATTGTAGTTCAATCAGGCTATTTTAAGACAGGATAGGAATGAGGCTTCTACTTTCCCCAGAAGGAATGTACATCATTGCCTCTTCTTTAATTTCCTTTTGATTAAAAAAATATTAGACTGTCTGAAGAGTATGTGCTATCTTTTCTGTGTGTTGAGGGAAAGAGGAAAATCAAAAGGAATGAGAAATACAGGTGAACTTGTCAATTCAGGTTCACTGGGAAAAGCTTAGAACTCTTTGTTAGATGTTCTTTATGTGCTGAAATTTGGCTGATTAGAAAATGCAATTTCTTTGTTTTTGCATTCTAAAATTCTGAGATCTTCCTGTGAGTTTCTAGACAAGGGGATAAGAGTCAAGTTTCTGTGTAGTTCATTCTTCCTTCCCCAGTTGTTCCAGGTTTATTTGTACAGCCATTAGTTCAGTGAGCTTCTATTCTCTTCTCTTCTCTGTGAGGTTTGATACCTAGAGCAGGCTGAAGCTGAGCTTTATTGCCACATTTTCTGCAGCCAACCCAAATAACCAGTGGCAAACCCTTTATTTTTGAGCTTCTCTTGTTTTTTTGAGGTTTGCAAAATGTTTGCAAAATGAAAGGAGGTCTTAAAAAAATTTCCAACTGGTTTGCTATGTTTTCATTCTCGAATTGATTGTGCTGGCAGTTTTCCATGTGTTCTTTGTCTGCTCTGGAGCCAAACGGGTTCACTTGTGTGGCTGACATGCGACTTCGGAGCAGCTGCCAGAGCCTTTGAATAGCTGATGGCTCAACCTATCCAGCCCCAAGAGATTCAGTGGAAACCATTTTTACTGCTTTTCACATTCTCTCAAAAGTGCTTGGGAAATGTCAGTTGCAGAAAGAATCCCTGAAATGACTCTCCAGGACATGATGGAGAGAGTGGCTTTTCCTGACAGTGTCACGGAGACTCCAGAGAACAGGATAATGTTTAGACCAAAAACCAAAACAAAACCAAGCCAAACCCAAACCAAACAAAAAACTAACAAACAAAAAACAAAACGAAAAGCCCAAACAAAACAACCAGATAGTGGCTTTGCTATTAAGAAGACAATATCAGAGAAGGTTGAGGGAAGAAAACTGCTGACAGAGAGGGTGAGCTATAGGCTTTATCAGGAATATCCTTAGGCAAGGGAATGTTGATGAGGTCGAAGCTCTTGAATTTCTATTCTTGTATTTGGTTTTACTGTCCCACGGCTGGTTTGCTTTTTGTAGCTGTGGAATGGCAACAGGGTGAATCTGGGGCTGAGATAATGATGTTTTACATGAAGGTTTGCATGTGGTAGTTGGAAACCAGACTGCACTTTATGAATATACACATGCACACAGGTAAAGTGGTGCTTGGAAGTTCTTTAATGCCTGACTTCAGACAGCCCTGTGTTCTGTGGAGGTTTCTCCTGGTAGTATGTACTATTATGTAACAGTTTCTGTTACTTTGTGTGTCGATCTGTCACTCCCACACCGCTCTGCTAAAGCCAAAGACAGTTGCTTTGCGCATGAAACTTGAAAATGTGAAATTTTAAACTCTTCGTGGATTTCAGACACTCATCTCTCCTAAAGATGATCGTTTGATGCAAGCTATAGAAGTGTTCCTGGATCTGAAAGCTTTGCAGTATTAATTGGAGTATGGAGGAAATAATTTTTGCAGTTCTGCACGCTGATAAAGGGAATAAAATCTTTGTTTCATGCAGTCCAGGACTGTCTGGTACTGCAGCGCTCAGGGCCACAGAACTGTTGGGTTGAACATTTTATGTGAATCAAGTGACAAGATCCTGAGTGAAATGGAGCTGGCAGCTCCAAACAAATGGCCACACAACTGTGCCTGCAATCTTCACAGTGTGTTTTTAGGTTTTGTAAAGACAATCCCCATCTTTGGTTTTCCTAATTTTTAAAGTTTCCTTTTTTTTTTTTTTTTAGCTTCTTCCTCTCTTTTGCAATGCATTAGTTACTATAGTAACTATGCTGGGAATGGTAGAAAGAGGCTAGTGCACCCTAGCAGTGAAATAGAAAGCCACTTTATATAATAGTTGGAAATTTATATCATGGGTTTGAAAATACAGCAGTTTTGTGGTGGTTTCCATAACCACATATGTGGTATAAGTGTATATATAGCACTCTTAGGTCATCACTGGTAATTACCCTATGCTGCTGACATCCAAAGGATGGCAACTGGAATTCTACACCTCAGACAAAGCTCTCTGACATCCACAGCCAAGCACTTCAGCACCATCCACTGTCACTTTCTGAGGAAGTTTGGTTGTTATGGAAAAGTGTTATGGAAAGTTGCACCTGTAGGCACAACTCTGCGTTACACTGGATTTAACTTCCAACAGTTCAACAGGGGCTGCCACGGGGTTGTCTCTGCACTGGTCACTCCAGCAGGGATATGTTCCATGCCTATATTCCATGTCTATATTCCATGACTGCACTCTCACCCCTCATGTATAACAGCCACAGAGTTTGGGCTGTGATCCTGTTATCTCTTAGGCTGCCCTGCTCTGAGTCAGTGTTTTCACAGGTGAATGCCAAACATTACAGGAAGCAAAGGCAGAGTAGAAAGTATTCCTGAAGCCAGTTCTGACCTGCAGCTCCTGCATAGCTCCAGGAGACACTGAAGTATGAGCTATTTGTTGATAATGATGTATTACACACCTGGTAACTTTGGCCTCTTCTGGTAATAAGAGACTTTCTTCTTTTTCAGGGAGCATATTTAAGCACAGCCTGGTGTAAATTCATACTTTAGTAATTGTGTTCTACCTATCCCTGGAGTTCTGAGTGAAAGCATTACCATTCATTACTTCCTGTCCGAAACTCAGGGCTGCCAGCTCCTGTGATTTTATGGAGTCTCAGGATAGCTGTATTTTCAAAAAGTCACAGCTTCTGAAGCAATGCAAATATGTGAACTCTATTTCATTACATAAAGGGCACACTTCTGGTTTTCTCAGCTGGGGAAAAGTCTGAACTAGCAACTCAGTGCACTGTAAGACTGGGGAAAAATGTAATTTAAAGGCATATTCTTTTTAATGAAGTCTCTAACTTAAGCATGACTGATGAGTTTTGGATGTTTGAACTTGATAACAATGTACTGTTTGTTTATTTTTGCTGCCATGCTCTACTTGGGAGCTTGGATATCCCTCCCTCACTGGTAGAACATCCTTTGCATTACCTCATAAAAGAGTGAAGATTAAACTATAAACTTATTTAAAAATATTTTGAGATCTTTGGATGGAAGCTGTGAAAAACACATCTGTCCTCTTAAATATGCATTAATGTATAAATCACATTAAAAATTCAGCTCTTAAAATCTTCATCACATGACCTGAAAATCTGCTGATGTTTCTTTTGACTCTTGAAGGCAGATTCTCGAGGAGCTGCCTAATTCCTTACTTTAACTCCACAAACCTCTTCAGAGCTGCCTGGTTCTGAGGAGCAGGGATGAACAGGGAATAGTTGAGAGAGGAAAAATGGCAGGGAAAGGGAGTAAAAGTCGGTGTGTGCCTGTGCTTCCAGCACAGAGCTTTCAGGAAGCACGGCAAGCACTGAGCAGGAAAAAATGGTGAGTAAATTATTTCCCAACTACTGACTTTCTGCAGATTTTCTTGGATTTAAACTCCTGGAACTGAGCACTGACACAGTACTTGGCTGATGGTCTCACCTCATCCACTCCCCTGCCCTACACTGGCCATGGGCTGAGTTTCATTTATATCCCACATCCAAGCTTGTGTTTTCCCCTTGTGAAGCCATTTGCTTAAAGGATTCCTCACCGTGCAGCAGTGGGATGTTTGTTTCCATAACATGAACTGTTGGATTCCTGTAATTTGGAGCCTGGAGAAGGGGGAAGGAGTGGGACAGAGACTGAAATGTTTCTGCACAAACCTCTGGCTACAGAGCCCTGTCACCTCTCCAAAGCACTGTCAAATCTCAGCCAACTTCGAGAAGGGTTTGGAATCATGCTCCAGGCAGGCCTAGGAGAAATTTGCATTGTTCACATTATTGCTGGTATTCTCTGCTTTCTGAACAACAGCCAACAGGAAATTCCTGGGACAAATCTTTCCACTTTTTTTTCTTTAATAAAATATTTAGGGGAAAAAAAAAGAAGGGCAAGAGAGTGAAACCAAGCCATACAGAACAAAGAAGGCAATACCAAACTCAAATCACAAAATATGTAAAATTTTGAGCCTCCTTTGTGATTTTATTTTTTCTTCTGAAGGATTTATGACTTCACGTGTGTTGTTCCTGTGACATCAGATGGTGTTGCCATGGGAACCATTTTATTGTCAAAAACAAAAGAATTTTCGAGAGTTCCTTAGCAGCACGGGACACAGAGTGCAGAGGATAAAGAAACTATTTTTATCTAGATGATAAATCTACTTTATTAGACCCAAGATTTTCAGCTCTCTCCTGCTAGAAGTAAAAATAAATCTGGCAAAAACAACAACTCTTGCACCTGTTAATCAGGGACTGAATTTTCCCCCTACATGCAAAATCTTGGGAATTTCCTTTCTTGTATCCCCCTCCAAAAGACTGATAGCTTCCAAATGCTTTAGCATATGAAGAGAAACAACAATCTGCTCATATAAGCTCTGCAGGAGCAAGTAACAGGAAATTTGTGTTGCTGTGGGCTTGGTTGCTTTAAATTGATGGAGTATAATGAGCAGAATGAAGTATTGAGGATTCATATTTTGCTTCCATAATACTTCCAAAATTGAATTTCATGACAGATTTTGTAGTTCATGTTATTAATGTGGAGCTCTCTAGTTTGTGCTGAGACCTGCAGAAATGATGGATCCAGTGGCTCCATAAGTAAAAAAGAAAAAAAATGTTGCCATTAAGCATGGCTAAAATACAGAATAATGTTCAAACCCTGCTGACAATGACACGGAATCAACCTGCTAAAAACTAACAGTTAGCAAAATCTGGGAGTTTTAGATTCATAAAAATAGCAAGTGTGTGGTGTATGAGCTCACTGGTAACACTCACTGCCAAGCCCAGTATCTACACACAGCCCAGTTTTCCTTAAGGAAAATATCAACATGGGTTCTGAGAGAAAGTTGTTTGAGGAAATTTTAAAATTCCTTTCACATATGTATCCTGCCCTGGTTAAGATTCTGCAGGTGCTGAATTCAGTGCCCCTGCACTGTTGCTGTATTTTGAAAGACAAGTGATCTCATTGCCATATATTTGCTGGAGTAAAAGGAATATGCACAAGGGGATAGGTGGGTTAAATGCCATATGGTTAACCCCAACATTCCTGTTTTAAATGATTCCCCATCTTTGGGTGGATATCAGCATTTCACAATATTTTGCTGATCTTTTCCTTTGTAACGAGGTAACCTGGGGAGAGAGAGAATGATAGTGAATGTAATTACTTCAAATTTATATCTGCTCTCTGTCCAATCCACCTCTACAAACATATTCCTGTAGACCTAAACAGCTCAGAAGTGGATCTGAGGGAATATCAAGGATGCAGAATCCCAGCATGGGGAGGAGAAGGAAAGTGCTGCTTAAACATTGACACATTGCCAGATGTAGTGCTTTTTAACATTGGTGGAGGCTTGTTCACACTTGTCAATTCACACTGTGCTTGCTAATGTTGCATTTTCATCAAATATATTAGCTTGCTCTCTATTCCCACTCACCAGCAATCCTTTTATTTTCATTTTTCCTGCCTTACCTTCATTCCCCATTCTTTGTTTTCCCTTTTTTGCCCTCATGGTTATTTTCTTTATTTCTGCCTGGCTCCCCCTTGTCAGCTGAGAAAAATCAGTCTGACCCAATCTCCCCTTTTTTCAAACACGTAGGTTAAGCAGATGCCTGCCTGGAGGAATTTACAGTCTCAGCCTGATGTACAGCATGCAAGGAATACATAGGCTGATATTCCAGAGTGGAAGTAGCTGTTAATCAGCAATTGAAGGATGCATGAAAGAAACACATTTGGGATCTTCTTAGGGTAAAAAATAAGGTAAAGCAGTGAATGTCTGCCCTGAAGGAAAGGGATCTTTTTTTGGTGCACCAGTGGGTAGTGTCAGTGAAGAAATCAAGTTCAGACCTGAGGAGCATTTTGTGTGGAATACTAGGATGCACCAGAAATAACAGGTTACAGTATTTGGGAGTTTCTGATAGGTGAAAAAGAGGCTCTTAAATTAGTTGTGAAAACAAGCTGAGGTTTATGAAAGGGTTTAATAAAAATAACATAGAGTAGCAGAACATTCCCTCTTCCCTTTCATTTTAGCTGCACACAAAAGCAGCAAGGATTCTCATTCCTTTGTCCCCCCAGCTCTTTTCCCCATTTCCCTGTCATGTGGAAGGATAAAAAGAGAGCGTTGAACTCGGAGTGTCTGATTGGGTTGGACAGGAGAAATACTGAGAAGTCCTTTGCTGAGGGCAGGTCTGTAGGCAGGGAAGGAGGGTGAGGAGAGGGGAGTTGTCCTGAAAGGCTCTTATCTGGGGTCTTATCTCTTTCCATCCAAGTGGGGGATGGCTGACAAGTGCAGACACTCAAATAAGGCCAGTGCTAAAGCAGAGCACTGCCCTTCAGTGGTTTGAGAGCTGCTGCTGGAGGGAGAATGTTCAGCAGAACAGAATCCTCAAGGATCACTAAGACAGCTTGAAATGTGTAGGGTTTGCTGTCCAGCTGGCAGTGGGTGCTTTTAGGGCCAGGTGTCATATTGTAGATAAATAATTTCTAATTTTAATATGTAAGCCTTTATCTTCTTATGGTGCAAAGTAAAGAATGCTAAATCTGCTCTTCACATAGACAATTTTTCAGAAGCTCAAAAGGAGGTTTTTCCAAGGAAAGGTTTTATCTCATTGTCCCCCAATAGTGTCTTGTACAATACAAATATGCACATTTGTCAAAAAACCAGCAAATGAGTTGCTGAGGAAGCAAAACCAGTGAAGATTCAGTTGTACCAGCCTTGCCATGCACATGGCACCTTTGCTGAGTGGGTTCTGAGCTGGGGTTTGGGTTTTGGGACCTCTGTTGAGGGGGGTAAGCTCCTTATATTGCCCTGGGGCAGTTACATGTCAGATTCAGCACTAAAGGTACTGACTGTGTAGGATTCCTGTGGCCACTGCTGCATTGGAAGCCCATGGAAAATTCTGTTCATTTATGCTGTAGAAGCAGAGAAAACTCCTTGATCCACCAGAGTTAATGGAGGAAGAACTACAGATCTGCTCTACCTCCATATCTTGTCATCTTTTCAATGGGTAATCCCTGCTTTTGTTCCAGCTTAGGGTGTTGCATCCACACTTGGTGTGATGGAGATTCCTAAATCTGATGGTTCTCACTCACAGCCTGTAATGTTTTGGAGTCCTCATATCCTATGCACAGCAAGGGGAACATATCCAAGCATTTCCTTAAATAGTCCCTCTGATTTCTGTTCAGGGAAGGGATATGGTGTGTTCAGACATTGGCTTACCACAAACCATCCCTCTTTCCATTGTGTGTAATCTGAGGCTTTCCTGTGTTTGGGGTAAGATTTGCAGGAGATTTAAGGAAATTAAGGATGATAACATGTGAGAAGGCACAGAGCTACTGGGATTCTCTAGAATGGCTGTGGCTGTGGTAATGAACCCCTATCAAACACCACTTGCTAAGCCCCTGCCTCTGTGATTACTTTTCAGCTGAAAGGAGCTTTACCTGAATTAGTGTTTTGATTTGGAGCAAGAGTGCACTTTTGAAGGGAGTCCCCTCTTCAGTTCTGCTTTCTCTGCATTGGAGTGGGTTTGGAATGCATTGGATCAGTTTATTTTGGAGGCACTTAAACACAAAACGTGCTTTAGGAGTAGCACAGCCCCCAGCCAGGACGTAAAGACCCAAACCAAGGATTGATTTTGCAGAGCCTCCTAAACCAAACATACATCTGGGCTGCTCTGTACGTGGAACCAGGCTAAACCTAGTCCAAAGCAGAATTCCAGGGCTGAATTTAGTGCTCGCTTTGATCCACTGAGGTGCTGATATTGTACAGAATTACTGGTAGGATGTAGCCAGAACTGGCTGCAGTTTAAATGTCAGAATTAACTGTAAAGATAAGGAACAGGATAAAAAGAGCAACTCCCATGGAATACATCCCAGTATTTCACATTGTGAGCAACTGTGTGTCTGCCCCTCAGCTTTGTATCAGTGTCAGATACAACAACTTCTGGTCACCTTTCCATACCACATCCCTGCACTGAAGTCAACCCCTCTTTCCTCCACACAGGAGTACAACTGTCAGCTGAAAATTTGTGAAAATTCGCTCGTCAGAAAAGAATTAAAGCTAAAACTTAATATCAAGAAATGGGAAGGGCAAATGGGGTGCTGTGGGAGTCACCAGTAGGTCCCACATGCCTGTGCATTCCCTGCAGGTTGGGCTCCCTGCGGTTCAAAGGACAGGGATGCCTGAGGGAACTTGAATTTTCAATTCCCTCCATTCCCCACAAAGGTCTTATGAAGAAGGAAGCTGGAGGTAAATGTTCCTGTTTTTCATCTCTGGGGTGGGGCAGCTGTTTTCTGCTGCTGGCTGTGAGCCATTGATTTTGCCACTGTTCTAAAAAGGGAAAGATTTAAAAACTTTCATCTTGGAGTCAGGGAACACCTGGGGCTATTCAGGCACTCTGGGCCCCATGGCTGGCCCTGATTTCCTAAAGATTCATGACCAGCATGAGCATAATTATTTGGTTCTTTTGAGGAGGGTTGTGTTTGTATTTTTGAGAAGGTTGTGTTTGTTTCCTTTTAACCATTATGTGCATCCCTTGGATCCTGTATTAGATTTCTGGTTACAGAGAAGAGAAGAGATTACAGCCTGGTGTAGCCCAGACACATAGGGAGAGGTGGGACACAATGGATTTATGGGCTGGAGAAATACTGGAGGGATCCTGTCAGAGGACAGGGGGCTCTGCCATATGGAGTGCTTCAGATGGGGTGAGGAAACAAAGGAATTCCCACAGAAAAGCAGTGCTGCCATTGTTTTCAAGTCCAGTTTTTGTTCTCTTTAGTCCTAGGAAATTTCATGGTGAACCAGTCTAAATTATTACCTCCCAATGCTATTGCTTCTTGCTGTGTTTTAGTGGAAATATAATGATTCTTAAATTCTATGGTCCTTTCTACATTAATGCAGGGATATTTGGCCACACCATTCCCAGTGGTACTTGATGGACTTGTCAGAGTTGGGTTATCCGTGTCTTAGATCTCTGATGTAATAAAAATACATTATTATTGACTAAGCTTTGGTGTTTTTAGATTCCCAGCTGAGAATCTGCACGCAGAAGAGAGCATAGAAATAGAAAGAAGGAGTTTTAGGGACCTTGTCTGCATGCAGGAATAATTTCTGGAATGTGCTGAGTATTTTGGCTTAACACTTCTACAGCAAAAACCTAGAACATTGCAGTTTCATTCCTTCAGACTGATTTATAAACCAGACTTTTATAGGAGAGGAAAAACTCCAACTTAATTTTTTATATGACTACAGATTATTCAAAGAGTACCAAAGTCATAAATCATATCCCAGAAACAGAGTGTTCAGAATTTTACTTTCTAGATGGCCCTTAGGATTCAGTTTTCTAGACTTTTCTACAATCTCGTAGTTGACAGTGAAGACTGGTAAGTAATTTCTTGATTCCAGGAGCTGGGTCTTTGTGAGAAATACAAAATGTATAAAATACTGCAAGACCAGCTCCCCCCAAAAAGCCCAAAAACATGATGTTTGGGTTATGACCATCTTGGTTGCTGCAAATTGATTAAATTCTTCACCACTGTCTGGCTTTTACACATTCAAAATAATACTTTTTCCCCCCTAAGAGTAAGCAGGATGACATAGGGCTAGGGAGGAAAATACAAGGACAGTATTATGCAAGTCTTCCCTTGGAATTAATTTAGGTAAAAATAGTTTTGACATTTTCTCCCCTATCTTATACTTCTCCTGTGAAAGAGGAATGAATGCCAGGATTTCCAGGGCAGAGTACAGGACTGTGGATCAGAGCAGGAATCTGTGGCCAGCTTGCCAATGTGTACTCCTCACTGTTCTGTAATGCCTGTGATCCCTAAATCCTGCTCTGAAAGGTAAAACACAGGCCTGTCTCAGTGGGTACATGGGTAAAACAGGAAAGCCAGTGATAGAAAGCCTTCCCAGACATGGTGCTTTAGAATTTGGGTTTGACTGCAGCCATGTGCATCACATCCAGTTCAGCCCACTGGGCAACACTGGATTTTTGCCTCAGCCTAAAAATTATCTCCCTCAAATAATGAATCCTTCCCTTTGTGGGTGCGTTCCAGAAATCTTCTCAGAAGCTTTGCGATATGTGCAAGAGAAAAAAAAATCGCAAGGCAAATGCTGAATTCCACCCTCAGCCAGCCAGAGCTCTCCAGCTGCTGCCCCCACGTAGCTCCCAGTCTTGATCGCTCTTGATTTAAACAGGAATAATTTGGCAATTGCCTTTAAAGGTGCAATTGCCATTTGAGATGAGCATCAAGTCTGTTTTTCACTTGACCTGCTCCTTCCTCCCTTGCTTTTAGCAGGAGTTGTGCAGGTGAACTCATACCTCTTGTGTTCCAAGGAGGTTCCAAGGGCTCAGCAGCTGATTTTAGGCTCCCTCCCCTTGCACTGCCACTCCCCCAGGCATGGCTGAACCAGCAGCCCTGCACCTCTCCTTAGCTGCAGGGTAGAGGCAGGAAAATGTCCTTTTTCTGTCAGTAAATAGCACTCCTGAGTGCTTCCCAGCTGGTGGCCATGGTCCCCTGCAGCATTTTCACTGATTTTGCACAGTGCAAAGAGGGTAATTTCTATCTTGGAGAGCACCGGAGTCACACTGGGCTCCTCCAGACTGGGAAGAGCCAGCAGCATGTCAGAGTCATGGAATCATTAAGGTTGGAAAAGTCCTCTGATGTCATGGACTCCAACTATTCCCCAGCACTGCCAAGGACACCACTGACCCATGTCCCCAAGTGCCACATGCACAGGGCTGGTAAATCCCTCCAGAGATGGGGACTGCAGCTCTGCCCTGGGCAGCTGTGCCACCCTGACCACCCTTTCCATGAAGAGATTTTTAGAATATCCAACCAAACCCACTCCCCATTCCCCTCCCACCCCACCTCCAGCACAGTTTAAGGCCATTCCCTCTCCTCCTGTCCCTGTTCCCTGGGAGCGGAGCCCGAACCCCCCGGCTGTCTCCTCCTGTCAGGGAGTTGTGCAGAGCCACAAGGTCCCCCCTGAGCCTCCTCTCCTCCAGGCTGAGCCCCTTTCCAGCTCCCTCAGCAACTTCTGGGGCTCCAGCCCCTTCCCAGCTCCATTCCCTTCTCTGGACATGCTCCAGCCCCTCAAGGTCCTCCTTGTCACGAGGGCTCAGAATAAAACTCAGTGTGCCCCACTCTGGGATAAAATGTCCATTCTGGAAAGCAAGAGTGAGGCTGAAGTCTTAGGACAGAGAAGATCTCAGGACTGCTGTAGGAATATGCTGGCAATCCTGTGAAATCAATATTTATCATCTTCCTAGGGGAAGAAACAAAGTCACAGATTGGTTTATCTGTGGCAAGCAGACTCTGGTACAGCCTGGGGCTGCTCACCTGTGTGCAGGTGAAGGAGAAAGGTGCCTGTGCTATCTCATTTCTGTTCCTCCATCTGACAACTGTTACATATCTAAAGAGCCCAGTCCACCAGGAAAGACATCCTACCTCTTTTGCAGGGAAGGTAAGGCTTCAAGGATGTTTGAGGTCACCTTTGTGGTGCTGAATTTCCCAGCTCACAAACCAAGGATTTTGAGTCTTTTTTGAGTGCTTGGTTACACTGAGCTGCAGTCAGTGACAGTCCTTTGTGCTCAGCATTTCTTAGATGAACTGGAGCTGCTGCAGAGTCACTCCAGCAACCTCCTCAGCTCACAGGTTTGTTTCCTGGAGCTTTGTCTCTCCCTATAAAATGATTTCCTCCTATTGCATCTCTCACCGTTCATTGGCATATTTTGTGAAATGTTCATTTGTTTTCATATTGCACTTCATTTGGCTACCTACATCACCTCACCATCAGTTCAGGTTTGGAGCTCTGATCTTGTGCTGGTCTTTCATAAACATCTGCCTGCTGAGTGCTACTTTTTAAACTGGATTATAGCAAGGATGTTCAAAACATGAATTAAAACCCCCCATGGGATTGTTGAAACCGTGATTCTTTAGTGGTTTTCTTTTTTCCTTTTCTCTCTACTGTCCAGAGCAGAAATTAAAAAAAAAACCTAAGAAATTTGCTTTTAATTTTTCTAAAAGGAAAGTTCCAATTGTGTGCCCAGAGAAACTAGAGCTTAAAGAAAACATTATAAAACAGAGATGCATTACAAGACCTTGAGAGTGCACCCCACAGGACAGCTCTTGTGGTAGGCAACAAGAAAAACAAAAAACCCCAAATACCACACATGGTTATTGCTTGGGAGAAAATTCACAAAAAACTCACAGCGCAACAAAAAAAATAAAACCCAATTGAAAAAAACCCCAAGTTATTTATTTGTATTAATGTTCTCCATCTGCTTTCTGACTGCTATTTTTTCTAAACTAGGCTGAGATCCTAAGGTCAAACACAAAATGAGAAATAAAGTTCAGAGAGTCTGGGAAAAGTGAACTTCGCTGTGTATGAGAAAAACTAATGAAAAATTTGGCAATAATTGATTTTCTCTTTTACTGGACTCTTGCTCATCTTTACATTGTATCCCTTTTTCTGTCCAGAATCTAAATGTTTTTCTTAGAATCAAGAATGTAACTTGGAGGATAACTTTGCCGTGTGGTATCATTTACAAATGAAAAGGAAGATGACTTTGTCTGTTGGTTGTAAATTTGCAATGTTTCAGTTCCATTCCAGCTTTATCCAGCTGGTGCAGGTTTCCTGGGAGGTGCTGGCACCACACAGCCACTGCAGACCTGGGATTTGTTCTTCTCTTCTCCTTTGCTGGACTGTCCTTGTGTCCCTCCCCACCACACACTTCTTATCCAGCCCAGTGCAGTGAGGCTTGGAAATGAAATTCATCTCCCTGGCATTCCAGGTCTGGAGTCTGAGCCTGGGCTCTTTGTCCCAAGCCTCTGCTCTGCATGTTTGCCCTCTGCTCACCCACAGCTCAGGGAATGCTGGGGTGGCTGCAGCACTGCAGCTGTGAGCATCCTCTGGCACTGCAGGAAACACCCACTGGGGATTGCTGGATATTCAATCCACAATCATAAACCCATCCACAGCTTCAGGCGTTTGCCTTTCCTAACACCACCTCAACCCCCACCGAATTATTAGATGTAAAACTGTTCCATCTCCAGCAACTACTTTTGTTGTCTCTTTTTCCTTTTGGCCTTCTTCTGTGTCCCACTTAATTTTTAATATATTTCCCTGCTTTTTTCTTTTTTTATCCAAAGTTCCTCTGCAGAGTGTCTTTGTCCTGCAAAAGCAATTTCAGGAACACCCTCAAAATCCCCAACTATGTAAAGTGTGTACAAGGATCTAAGTTTGGGAAAGGTGTCCTGTCTAATTCATTATGTTTTACTTGTCCATAAATTTTCAAAATAAATTAATGAAAAGTGGATCAAGTTCCAAGTCTCCCTTCAGCCCTTTGGTTCCTAAATCAAGTTAATAACCAAGTGTGACCTTTAAGGTGGAGGTGCCAGGCCCTTTGGTGCCTGCAGTGGAGTGTAAATCAGGGGCTGCTCAGTTCAGTTCTGCCCCTGTCCTTGGCTGCTGTGCTTTCCCCCTTTTCATGATTTTCAATATCTTTTCTGGTTTGGACTTTGAAATATTTAAGTCATCATTGGCTGAAAGCAGAGGATAGAGGAGTCTGATTGAAATATGATTTACTGAGGAGTCAGTATCCAGTATAGGATTCACTTGTGATAAGTTACTGCTGGAAAAGGTTTGTTAACAATGTGTGATAATTCAGATATTCCTTGGCACTGTGGTCATTCTCGGGCTCCAGCTAAAGGCACTTGCAGCATTCACAGCTGGGTTAGAAGTGGACAATTTTTTTCAGCCAAAGGAATTCCTTGAAGCCATTTATTTACTCCAGCAAAATAAGCAGATCCTCCTGAGGCTGCTGCTTCCAGGATTCCTTCTCAAAATCACCCTGTGATTTCAATTTTTTGGGGTATCTGGGTGTGGGTGTCTCTGTGATGGAGAAATAACATTCATGGAGCTTTTGTACCATTGGTGTAGAAGTTCCTCTGGCAACTCCCCATGGCTTGTTGAATGCCAAGGTAAATAATAGCCAAAGACATGCATACACTATTATTCTCGTAATTTCCTGCTGCCCTCAGGCAGCAATAACTTACACACCCTATTTTCCAAATGTTTCTAATTTATTTCTCATGAGCAGAATTATCTCATAAGGAAAACTCCTCCCCTTTGCAACCAGTCCCTGTCTCTTCTTTTCCAGCTGCCACAAACGAGGTGACCAGTCAAAGAAAAAGCTTAGGGATCTCCTGCTCACTGTGAACTCCTCGAAGAGATCACATTCAAACTCCTCAACTCATTCTGCTTGCTGCTCTGGAGCTCTGGAATTCTCTCTTCCCAAGCCCTAATCCTGCATGCAATGCTGCCCACAACTCTGCAGAGAGATTTCATCCCTTATAACCCCATCCTGTGGTTCTCATACAGCTCCTGCTTTTCTCTCTGAGCCTGAGACTGGGGTATCCCTGTTATTCCAGTCCCACCCCTGTCATGTGCACCTGGAGCTGGATTTGCAACTTGCCTTTTGCATCAGCCACAGAGCTTCTCCTGAGAAACGGCAAAACAGGGAGGAAGCAGCCAATTCTGTGTTTTCTTAACATTAAGGCAGAAGCATTGTTATGGGCCTTCAGTTCTCCTCTGTTAAGGGATATATTTGTTGTTCCAATACTTTTTTCCACTTGATTACCATTTGTATTGACTCGTGGATTGGTTTTAAGAGTGCAGCAAATTATGTGAAGTGATGGCTACATGATAATTGAAAATGTAGGAGAAAACACAACTCAAAATAAAATTCTGAAGATTGGGTAAGCAAATAAAATCACTCAAAAATACCATAAAACTATTTCCATAAATGCTTAGGTGAAACTGCAGTTTGAAAAGAATGTCCCTAGGCGGGACTGTGATTCCACTTTGTGACTCCACTCCTGCTTGAACATCCTTGCACATGAAGCTCAGGAGTGGGAGAATCCAGTCTTGAAAGTACATTTATATTTTTCATCTTTCCTTTTAATTTTGGGGGGCTTGCAGAACATATTTTACATTTTAGCTGTGGATAGACTGCAGTGGAAAAGGCATCTCCTCCATTAAATTGCAGGAATCCTCAAAACAAAAGGGTTATTGTGCTTCCATGCTCAGTCTTGGAAACTAAAAACACAGAAATAAACAGTGAAAATTTGTAGCCATGCTGCAAATTGTTATACAAAATACATGGTTGCTACAAACTGGTACTACTGATGTTTCTCTTCTCTACACTCATGTAGTTTAGCCTGTGAAGTGGTTAAGGGAGCTAGAAAGCAGGATTAGGCTTTTTAAAACACGTTTTCTCTTTCTCAGTCCCATGCACTAATTCAGTGTTGTGGTAACTGGGTTGCAAACACATCTGAGATGTTACTGTTCTCAGGGGTACATGAAGTAAGCAGGTTTTATTAATGTACTGGAAAGTAATCAAGAAAAATAAATTTTCTTCCTCTTTCTATGCTATTTATTGTGTGCTCTGCCTCATTCTCCTCCCTGCAGCTTCCTGTGGTGAGGGATGTTCTGCTGCCTTGTCTCTTTCCAGCCCCAAAAGCTGATTTTTTCCAGCAAAACTTGGTGATGATGGAGACATGGCTGGATGAGGGAGAGGAAGGGCTGGGGAGGAGCAGGGTGGGCACAGCCTGGGCTCTGTGCTCACCTCAGGGGGTCCTGGCAGGCAAAGCTTTGAGTTCCTGCAGTGCTGCCTGCCCAGGAAATGGCATTCCAGCACGGTGATGGAAACAGGAACATGGCAAGTGGGATAAATTCATGAGGATTGCCTCTATTCTTTGGAACTGAGAAGAAAATTTTCTTTTTTTTTTTTAAATAAGCCTTAAAAATTTTTTTTTGTTCAGTTTAGGCTTTTATAGAACTCTTTTCTCCTACTTCTTTTGCTTTTTGTGACTAAGTTTTCATCCCACTTTTTGGGTGGCCATTTTCAAGGAACTCACTTACAAGGCTTTAATTCTGATCTAAGACATTTGCTTCTGTGCTAAATAAAGCAACAATTAATTATTAAAACCATACCTTTTGTGGCTGAATGCTCTCCCTCATAGCTGTTAAACTCCAAGACATATTTTGCTTTTTAATTATTCATATTTTAAAATTTCTTTTGCGAGTGTAGAGTAAGTGTTTTGTGGGAAATTGGGAGAAAGACGGTCTGGCTGCTGCTGGAGACTGCAGTGTGAGCCAGGAACAGCTCCAGCTCCAATACAATCTTCCTGGATGGCTGGCAGTGCCTAGAAAGATCCTGAGTTTCTGCTCAATGCCTGTGTGAAAGCAGCTGTGGGGTTATTGCTGAGCAGCTTTGGTACCTCCCTTTCTGCCCCTCGGCCCCACCCAGGCGAGACCCCACCTGCAGAGCTGCCCCAGCCCTGGGGCTCAGCACAGGAAACATCTGGAGCTGCTGGAGCAAATCTAGAGGAGGCACCAGGATGGTCAGAGGGATGGAGCAGCTCTGCTGGGAGGAAAGGCTGGCACAGTTGGGATTGTTCAGCTAGAAAAGAGAAGCTTTGGGGTGACCTAAATGTGGCCCTCCAGTGCCTGAAGGAGCCAACAGGAAACATGGAGAGAAGTTGGAACAAGGGCCTGGAGTGCCAGGACAAAAGGGAATGGCTTTCTCCTGACAGAAGGTGGAGTTAGGTTGGATATTAGGAAAAAGTTCTTCACTGTGAGGGTGGAGAAGCCCTGGCACAGGTTGAAGCTGTGGCACCCATCCCTGGAAGTGTGTCTGAAGCCAGGCTGGATGGGGTTCGGAGCAACCTGGGCTGGTGGAAAGTGTCCCTGCCCATGGCGGGGTGGGGAACAAGATGGATTTGAGGGACTAATCCCATCCAAACTATTCCATGATTCTCTTACAGGCCTGGCAAGGACACTGACCTTCAGTGTGTTCAGGGAGCAGTCCCAGAGATCTTAACTGTTCTGCAGTGCCAGAATAACCACAGACACAAAGCAAGTGAACCAGATGTGCCACCATGGCACGCTGTGTGTTCTCCTCCTCTCTCCCCATTGATAACCCCTGAGCTGGAACAGTACAAACCCCACATTTCTGTAGGAACTGAGCCACCGCTGCTTCACCCTGAGAAAAACTGGTTCTGTATGATGAGAAAAATGGCAAATTTATTTGCTTAAGGTTTGAAAGATATTTATGAGCTTTGGTAAGGAGGAAATTTCATCTCTGAACAAAGCCTTACACACCGGGTTCTTTGTGAACCGCCTGAAGCCCTTTGCTGTAATTATTCATCTGATTTGCGCAGAGTGGATTGGGCACGGCCAATTCCCCCCGACAAACTGAGCCTGACTGCTCCAGCAGTGCTCTTTAAGCCTTTGCCTTTGTGCTGGAAAAGCTGCTGGAGCCCAGGAAGGGGAGATCTGAACTCAGCTGGTGCCAGCAGCCTGTGCTGTTCAGTGTGGGAGTTACAGTGGCAAAGCCACAGCAAAGGGAAACATCTGATGGAATCAGACAGGTCACTGCTGAGTTACAGGGTCCCGTGCTGCTGACAGGGCCATTTTTTTCTAACGAGACTTAAGACTGGAGCTCTGACCTCCCATTGTGTGTTAGCACTTTCTGCAAGGGATGAGAAATTTGGTAGCTGGCCAGATTCCAGCCTGCAGTAAGTTCTTATATTTTGCCTGCTGAGATTCCCTCTGCAGTTTCAGGGACACAGAGTGCCCGACTCTCATTATCCTGGAGAAGGGGAGACCTCAAATCAGTCTGTAACTTCTTTCCAAGGGCAGCTCAGATCTCTGCTCAGGAACAGGACCCAGGGAAAGGCTGGAGCTGTGTCAAGGAGATTTAGGTTGGATATCTGAGAAGGTTCTGCCTCCAGAAGGTGCTGGGCACTGACCAGGCTCCGCAGGGAATGGGCATGGCTCTGAAGGTGCCAGAGCTCCAGGAGCATTTGGACAACGCTCCCAGGGACAGGGTGGGATTGTTGGGGTGTCTGTGCAGGGCCGGGAGCTGGACTGATGATCTCTTGGGATATCCCAACCCAGTTGTTAACAGAGATACAGCAACTTTAACCCCTTCAAAAAGGGATGCACTGCAGCAGTAAAGCCCTCTCTGAGTGTACACGTGTAAACAACGGGTGGCAGAGAAGGAAAAGATATCCTCCTCTTCTCCCACAGCAGCTCTGCCTGGAATCTGAGGGAAAGCCTGCCCTTTTGAAGCAAGGACCCTATCAGTTCCAAACAAGAAATTGTTTTCTCCCAGCTGATTGAGTGATTATGAAGGTGCATTTGTGCCCTGCTGCCAGCTTTGGAAGGACTCTTAAGGAGGGAGGCTGTCTCCACAGTTTTGACATCAAATTATTCAATGATTCAGGAATAACTTTAATTTCAGCCTATGTCTATTTAATGTGAAAAACCAGGCACTTGTGAGAAGATTCTTAAGGTGTGGAGGCTCTGAGGGAACAACAGCCCAGGGATTAGTAAGAACAGGCACTTCAGGAAAGGAGAGGCTGTGGGAATTTGTTCCTTAGGGCTGGATATGTGTTTTCACTGGGCTAAAACTGATTTTCTTCACAGAAAAAAAACCAGGGTTTTATGGTAGTAAGACACTACTGTGTCCTGTGCTTTCCAAACAAGAAACCGAGTTGTCTTGGAAGGTTTCCAGTATGAAGGAAATGGGTGGACAAAATAAAGGGAAGCCCAGTGCACACATTCAGCAGTCAAACAGATATTCAGACTTTTGCTGGCCATAGGGATTTGTTAATTACCATGGGCTTAGCACTATTGCAAGGCAAACACGATGCTGTGGGCATTGGGAATTTAAAAATCAGATATCCAGCCCAATGCCATTACTTTTTCACTTCCATTACAGGACTACTGGGACAAATTTTGTAAAAGTCTTGGGCATTGGAAGTCGTCTTTTGGTTAGCTGGTTTGCTTTCTCATATTCTTTTAAAGAAGTCTGCTTCTAATTGCTGGAAAGGCTGCATTGTTCTCCAAACCTCCCCTGGGGGCCCACTTAAAAATTAACATGAGTTTCCACAGTGCTGATGGTAGCACTGGGTGCTGGATTCACTCAGCCCAGCTCTGTCCCTCTGGATGTGCTGAAGTCTCTGGTCATCATGTACTGGGATTTTCCAGCATCCATTTTGCCCATCAGACAGGGTCTGGCTGCTGCCAGCTGAGCATGAAGAGCAGTAGAGCTTCATGTTGCCAGCTCTTCCCACACATCTTGTGGTGCCAAAATTACAGAATCATCCTGATCAGCAGAGTGACATAAGATAACCCATTTTCTCAGATTAAATGTTTGACATTCCCATTAATTCCTCTCTACCCTTCAATAGAACTTCATTGGGTGACTGAATTTCCATACATAGGATCTCCTTGGCATGGATTCCTTCCATTTCAGTGGTTTTATTTCCCTTGTGTGTGCACCTAATTTTAAAGATCTTTCTCCTTGGGATGACAGAATACTTTCTTTATAGTAATTAAGAAATGCTTTTGAATGATTAGTCTGGAAAACAGCATTTACCTCTCAGTGGAAATGATTATGCTACACTACTTCCACTGAAAACCAGGGATATTTCATATTCTGGGGACAAGAGGAGACCTGGGGTTTAGTTACAAGAGCACAGTGAATTTGGCAGGACACATTCAGTGTAATGCTGCTCAGACTGCCTATGAGAGCAGCGAGTCTGGAATGTGTGCTGTGCAAGCAAGGAATCTGAGAGATTTCAGCCCAAATTAATTAGCATTATGTAAGTGGAGAGAAGAGCAGAAATTTAAAGGGGAGGGAGACATCTGTTATGTCTCTGAGTTTCCAAGCCTGCCTGCAAATACAGGTCTCCTGGAAAGAAAGGAGGATCTCCATGCTCTGGAAACAGGGAGTAAGTGATGAGGAGCCACTGGCTGAAATCCAGAGGTGTGGTCAGTGCTAATCCTGGCTCTATTTTATGAGGGATGATTTGCTCTTGCAACTCTTTGGGATTATTTATTATTACATTATGATGGGGATTATGTGGCAGCAAACTGACACCTCCCTGTCCTCTCCCAACAAATCCAAGCAGAAGTGGCAGTGTCTGATGGATAAAATTCCCGAACACTCTTTTCCACACAACAAGAAGTTTTCTGCGATAGCGAGAAACCCTTGCTGAGGAATGTGCTGTGTTTTCTCTGAAGTGCTGCTGGCAAAGGCACAGTGGCTCCAGAATACTCCTGAATATCCCAGGCAAAGAAGTGATTGCAGTGGCAAGGTGGGAGGTCATGTTCCAGCAATTTGGAAATCAGTGTTGAGAGATATGATGTTTAGCTAGGGAAACACCTCTCTGAAATAAGACATTAAGGCAAACTGACTCCTTCTCCCCCCACTGCTTTCCTCTGGTGGAATCTATTAAAGCCTGTTGTGAGGAATAAAAGGAGTGAGGTCAGGTCAGGCTGCATGGCCAGGGAGGTCAGACAGGGTTAAGCAGGTCAGGTCTCATTTCTGTGTCTTCTGTGGTTCTCCAGGAATTTGGGGTCACTGCTTAGAAACTGCTATTTGACCAGCTGTTGGTAATTTGAGCATTACACAAGAGCAAGTGGAGTCAAAGATTATTTTTGGAGGTAAATGATAAGTAAAAAGAGGAATGAATAGAACACTGATACATTAAAAAATTAAATCCACCCATCTTTTGTTTTATTCCCGTTTCAAATAAGCTGTCATGGTTAGCTGACCTAGAAACAAGGGCTGTGTGTATTTCACTGTGCTTGAGAAGTAAGTGCAGCAGAGGCTGTGTGTCTGAGAAAGGAGGACAGGCAACTGAGATGTGCACAAGGTGTTGTTCTCCTGTGAAAATTAACTTGTCACTTCAAAAGTGGCTGGGCACCAAGCATGGACAAAAGCTACTTTGAATATCTGCTAAGAGATGGAGCCGTGTTGAAGGGCTAAGAGTCATCTTTATCCAGTAATTGCCAAGTATTTAATAACTTTTTAAAAAAAGTACATTATCGTGAGGTGGTTTTCATCACCATTCATCAGGCTGGCAAATGGAGACATTGGGAGGTTAAATAACTTGCCAAAGGTCAGCACAGACCAGTGGCAGTGATGGCAGCAGTACCTGGTGCTGAACCTTCCCTGCTGAAATTACTGGCTCTGAAAGAAAGGAAACTCAAGGACCATAAATTAATTGTTCTTGAATGATGGAAATGCCAGTAGAATCAAGTAAGAGGAGAAAAACCTGGCATCAGCAGCTTAGACAAGGGAACTTAAGGATGGATTTCCTATTCCCAGGGGAATGGAAGAAGGTGGAGTAAAACAATGTTTGTTTAGGCATTTTATTCCTTTTCCTTTGTTGTTTGAATTCTGAGTAAGAATTTTGCCCAGGTGTTCCTAAATCTCTCATTCTTTGCAGGCCAGTCTGCCTGTAAAGTTATGATATTCAGGCCTAAATGTAGCAACATAGATGGAAAAGCAAATTCCCTTGAGATGTTGGTTTATCAGTGAACTCTCCTCCAAGAGAGATGCATGTGGCTCTCTATCTCCTGCCATCCTTGTTTTGGACCTCCTGCTCTTGAGTTCTCCAGCACTGGTAATGGCTCTCCAGTAGAGGTAATGCTGAGAAAGCCCCAATTTAGTGGGGAGCAGAGGGAATCCCCTGTCCCTTCACATTCAGTAAGCAAAATCATGTTGTGGAAAGAAGAATTTATTTACAATATGAAGTGAGTTTCAGGAAGACAAATTTTGTGTCTGTTTTACTGAAACTGTAAGGACTGACATCCCTGGTTATGTCACTCCAGGATTTCTCCTGCAGCTCAGAGTTCCTACTCACCGTTCTCCTCTACCCACTCCTGCTTGGCAGCTCTTCCCCTGAGCACTGGGTTTGGAGCTATGAAAGATTTCTGAACAAAACACCAATTTCTCTGCACTGTGATTCCCACAGTGTTCTCTGATGCACCTGCACCCTGACTCTGAACATTTCATATCTCTTTGTGCAGGAATGGCTACTTTGGAGTTGGACTGGAGCTGGAGCAGAAGGAGAAAGCCCAGCAAAATGTAATGTTTATTAAAGCATTCAATGAACTTACAGTGTAAGTTAATTGTATATTCCATAAAATTGTACTACTACAATAGTTTTATAGGGAATGAGTGTTTTAAAATAATTTAAACCTAAACACATTTAATTCATTACAGATTTTCTGGTTTCTGGGTGCTGAAAAAGCTCCTGTTATGGAGAACAAGAAGAATCACAAAGCTGATACTACAAAAAATTTTTGATTTTTCTGCTTCACAAATGAGGAAGCAACCTTGTGTGGATATTTGGTGATGGAAGGGTTGGAAAAGCAGGGTTAGAGAGATAGGACTTTGAAGAAGGGCAATTCACTGCCTAATCCCAAGGCACAGATCTCCCCCAGACATTTCACGCTGCCAAGGCAGCTTCTCCTGTAGTTTGGGGTCTGTGCCCAGTCTGTGCTCTGCCTCTAGAAACATCTGTGTGAATTCTTTTTCTCATCTGTTTTGGAAAGAACAACGTAAGTCAAAATCTGGTGATAAATTCTGGTGTTTTCTACCTGTCAATAAACTAACCATGTTAGTGTTTACCTTTGGGTTATGAAAAGCTTGAAATGTAGATACTCCAGTCCCACTGTCTTATTTTCAGTGGTTCGTTAATGGTGTGTACGTTGGGTTTTCCTCCATAGCATGAACAAGAATAGTTCATTTAAAAACAACGCAGGCAAATGCACTCTTTTTATAGCAGGAGAGAGAAGGATAAGTGTCAGTCAAGACTAGTTCCAAATATGTCTCCAACGAGGCCTCCTACAGAATCAGTGATACTGGCTGGGTGCCATCGAGATTACTCAGGGCTATAACTCTTTAAACAGTGTTTGTTGTGGATTTCCACAGGAGGGAGATTTACCAGGGAAGAACAAACAGATTCTGCTACCGTGTTTCCTCATGCTCTAGAGAAGTGCTCTGAACTGTTTACAGTGCTGCCTCAGATTTTTCAGAGTAGTTTCCCTTTTTGGGTGTTGTTTTATCCTGATTCGTGGGGATGTGAAGTAGCTGAAACAACTCACCCGTTCCCCCCTGGATTCCCATGTTTTCCAAGGAGGGCTCTTCCTCAGCCAGGGGGTCCAGCAGACACAGAAGGCTCCTAACTCCAGAAAGGCATGACTGTGGAGATGAGCCAGGTTTGGAAGTGCTTTAGCCTCTGCAAACACACAAGTCTTTCAAGGTAAACCAGTGTTAAGTTATTTAGAGTTATTCCAACAATTTCATTCTCTGGTTCAGACAAAGCCTGGGAAATGTTTCTTCAGGACACAGCCACCCTCAAATCCCCATTCACTGGGAAATGGTCTGAAGTTGCACAAGTGGTTGTTCAGGCTGGATATCAGGAAAAATTTCTTCACTGGAAGAGTGGTTAAACATTGGAACAGACTCCACAGGCCAGGCAGGGGTCGAGTCACCATCCCTGGAAGTGTTCAAAAAGTAAGTGGAGACTTGTGAGCACTTAATGACATGTTTTAGTGAGCATGGGGGTCAAAGGTTGGATGTGATGACCTTGGAGGTGTTTTCCAACCTTAACAATTCTCTGATCCTGACAACTTCCTTACCTGTTCTTTGGAGTAGGAGTGTTGGGATTGTGTTGTACATTCTAGGGGGGGGAATGAATCTCCTGTACTTGTGCTTAAAAGATGCAAAAAACTCAGTGTAAACTTGGGGATGAATTTCACTTGATGGCAATTCTTAATTTTATTATAACCCCAAGATGTTTGCCTTATGCAGGAATTTCTCATATGGCTTGTCCTTGCTTTTTGGCTTCTTTTGAATACAGCTGTGTAGGTTATTCCTTTAGGTTTACATAACTCTGAGTTCCTTGAGCATTTATTTAACATAAATCACAAAGGGACAAAAAAAGTTACTGCCTGTGGACAAACCGAGTATTTTAATAATTTATAATGTTTTTAAAAACATACATCTGATTATTTTTGGGGGCATCCCTGCATGACATTTGCCATTTTTACAGATGCTAGGATGACTTTTTTCTCCCATGAAGAAAAATATAGCCTTTTTTTGGTGCTGAGAGGACAGAGAAATGGAGAGCAGTGGTGGCAGTGGAGGGATGGGAATTGCAGGGACTGAATGTCAGTGGTGTTGCCTGTGGGAACCCTGGCAGAAGAAAGTACAGGGGAAAAGCATGGGCTAAAGGACAGTGGCTGGGTTCAGGCTGGGACCAGGGGACTCCAGAAGGATTCAGGACTCCATCAGGAAATACACGACTGTGTAATATTAGAGACTGGAGAAATTTCTGGGAAACAAAGAAGCATCACATGAAACAAGATGAAAACTCTGTGACTGAAGCCCAGGGAAGGCTTCACCCTGGCCTGGTGCTTGGGATTTTTTTCTCTTTTCCCTCCTGTTAAATGTTGAGGCCAAAGGCTGCAAAGGCAGGGACCTCCTGCTCTTGGGTACATCTCTGCTTTTACAGTCCTGTCAAGCAGCAGAAATGTAGAGAAGCTGCTGGGTGGGAGTTGTTTGGATGGTAATTAAAGCTGTACTGACAATTACAAGGAAAAACTCAGCTATTCTGATCTCAAAAAGGAACTTAAACCAGAAGAGATGTCAGTTTAAACATGTCAGTCAAACAGCAATGCTGGGTCAGCTCCTGCCTGACTTACAGACCTATTCAAATGTCCAGTAAAGACAAACTGTGACCAGGAGAATCCACTGACTGCATAAGGTAACCAAAGCCAGCCCCCAGATAAAACAGTGTGTGGCTGATCTTTCCATTCCACCACTGTTAATTCACTGATTTCAGCAGGAATGCTCTTGGCTCGAGCACCAAACTTGTACAGGAGCACAGGTCCTCTATTCTCTGCCTGCATCGTGTGTGGCAAAGGAGTCTGCTGTGAGGTGTCTCTAGTCCTTGTCTGAATCACAGGAGGCTTCTCTAATCTCTCTCTGGGAATTTTGATACAATCTATTACCTACAGCCTGGTGTGTGAAATGGATTCAAGAGTGAGGCTGGCAGAATTAAAGCACTGCAGAAGCGTGAAACTCCCACCTTTCCTATAGTGTATCTTCCTGGGAAAGTTCAGCCTTCCAAGGAGCCAACACACCTGTCCCATTCCTCTGCATGGCCAAAGGCAGGGCCACAGGGAATGACATCACTCCTTAGAGTGTTTGGGATGTCTGGAATGATGAACATCCAGAGCTCAGGGTGATTTGGGGACAGCCTACCTTGAAAAAGAGTATGCACAGACAATGGGAAGGATCAGAGTTCATCCCTGAACCAGGCAGGACAGAAGATACTTTACCATAGTCATTCTTCTGGCAGCTGCATGTGGTACAACCAATACCTTGCTGTGTTTCAAGGGCAGAGCACACATTTGCCTCTGGAGGAGGACATGCACGTGTTAATCCCACAGGAACCGCTGCTTAATTAATAAAGCCACGAGGAAAATTCTGTCTGGCTTTTTTCTTGCTTTTCTGACTTCAGGGTTGATGAGGCTGAGGAACAGAGGACTACACAGAATCTGTTTGCTGCAGTGTCTTGGGACCTTCTAGCAGCAGAGAACGTGTTTTTTGATGGCTCTTTTGTAGGAAATAATAGTTGTGCATCTGTACAGAGTTCACAAGCTCTGTGCCGTTCCATACAGGTTTAAAAGAATCACATAATATGCTGAGCTTGAAGAGATCCAAAGGATCATTGAATCCAACCCCTGGTCTTGCACAGACATGCCAACAATCCCACCCTGTGCCTGGAAGCATTATCCAAATGTCCCAGAGCTCTGGCAGCCTTGGGGCTGTGCCCATTCCCTGGGGAGCCGGGGCAGTGGCACTTGAGCAGCTCCTGCCACATTAAAACCCCAGCATTGAGTAGCACTTGGGCCATGCCACTGCAGCAGGGAAACATTAAAAAGTAGGCCATGGAAATAATCCTGCTGGTTCCAATATACAGTGGCGTTGAAAGTTCAGAGGGAGCTGGGGAATGCAGAGAGTTTCTTCTGCCTGAGCGCTGGACACGAGGTGCTCTCTCTGAGGAGCTGTGGAAGGATGATTTCTTCTAAGTGGGATGTACCCATCAGCTGGGTTTGATAAAAAATGCAAAATTCACAGAACCATTTCTTCCCTGGAACTTGGTGTCTTCCTTCCTCTCTGAAGTTCCCTGGACCAGAGTGGGCAGAAAAAACTTGTAAGGTCTCTATATTGAGATGTGCAAATCCTACATGCTGGAAACATACCCAGGTTTATGGACAGCTCTGTGATGGTTTGCTCATTCCCAGTTAAAGAATTTATAAGCAGGATGAGGGAGAGAAGGAGAAAATTGGATGAAGGTCAAGTTTAAGATCAGTTTTGGGCTAGAAGCTGTGGGTGTAAAAAATTTTTTTTTTTTTTTTTTTACTTACAGGTTAAATTGTCTTTGAATTTCACTTGGGATATTCCTGTGATATTTTGGCTGCTCCTTCCCCAGGGCCAGGAGATGGAATCCAAATCCATGCTGGGGACTTGATTCAAATCCAGACATCTTTCTGATGTTTTGATACAGGCATTTTATCCTTGATTATAGAATCACAGAATCATGGAATGGTTGGGTTGGAAGGACCTTTAAAGATCATCCATTTCCAAACCCCCTGCCATGGCAGGGACACCTTCCACTATCCCAGGTTGCTGCAAGCCCTGTCCAGCCTGGCCTTGGGCACTGCCAGGGATCCAGGGCCAGCCACAGCTGCTCTGGGCACCCTGAGCCAGGGCCTCACCACCCTCACAGGGAAAGGTTTCTTCCCAATATCCATCTAACCCCGCTCTCTGGCAGTGGGAAGCCATTCCCTGTGTCCTGCCTCTCCAAAGCCTTGTAAATGGTCTTTCTCCATGATTCTTGTTGACCCCTTCAGGCACTAAAAGGTCACAGTTAGGTCACCCCAAAGCTTCTGTTTCCCAGATTGAACAATTCTAATTGTCTCAGCCTTTCCTTGTAGGAGAGATGCTCCATGTGGACTCACTTCAGCAGCTCCATGTCTTCTCTACTCCTGGTCAAAGCAGAAACTCTTTGGAAACTCCCTGGAAACACCAGGACACCCCTCTGACCTTGGTGTCTATGGCACACAGATACACATATAAACCCAGCAATTGGGAAAACTGGAGCTGTGGAAGGGCTCTGCATAGGATGAGATCCTACTGCTGAATCCTCCTGGCTCCTGGCAGGTGGTGGTTTATGTGTGTCCCTACAGGACGGATGCACATAAACCATCACGTTTAATAACTGTCAGTGGATCACTCCTCCATGAAATAGCTTAAGTCCTTTCAGATCCTAGTGCCTCCACAACACCCTGCATCAGTGAATACCACAGTTTCAATTATGAAGAAAAACCCTTGTTTTGTCTGGTTTAAAACGAATTTATCAGATTTCTTCACCATGGCTCCTTAATCATCCTAATGTGAGAAACAGCAAATAATAATATTTCATCCATTTATCCATGGCACTTGGGATTTACATCTCTGTCTTCATTTTCTCTCCTCTGAGCTGAAGATAATGAGTTAGTCCAGATTTTGTCACTGATGCAGAGTCCTTGCCTGGCTTTGCTCTTCCATTTGTGTGCATGTGAAATGAGGACAACACTCCCCACACCATAATTGGTGCTTGTAAAGAATTTAAGGACTATTACACAAAAAATATGTTATTGTGGCATTCCAAAGGCTGCTTTAAATTAATAAATAATTATAAATTAATTCAGAGGGATGAATACAGGCGACTTGAGCATAGTTTGGCATATAGCACGGTCATTCTCATTCACAAATGGATTTTCTTACAAAATACAGATATCATTAGAGGTATCAGCTTTTGCAGATTTGATCATGTGCATCATTCCCAGGATGCACACCCCAACTTCTCTTGGCTCTGAAACATGAATATTTGTGTGTAAGACAGGTGTAGAGTGAGCCCATTCAGAACTAATCAGTATTAACTGAAAGAAGAGTCTCCCACATCTTACTCATCTCCTGCCTCGTGACTCACTGCTCTTGCAAGACATCCATCATTCCTGGACCAAATTAAAGGAGAAGCATGTAGTATTTCTTACATCATTTTAGCATAATTAAATTTTGATTTGTCTCTTTCAAAACCCTTTTTTCCTTGCTAAATCTTAGAAAGCGAGATTACTACAAGAGTTTAAATGGCAACTTTCAAAGTCCTACCAGGTTCTCTTCTGAAGGGTTTGTCTGTAGCTCATTTTTTTAATCTTGAAAGCCTCTTTTTCCCTTTCAGATTGTCTGTGCAGATCACTTTGTTTTACTTAATGTAAATACTCCAGCAAATTTCAGAACCAAATAGTGATGGACGTGATTAGAATCAGAGCTTTGTTAAGTAGCATGACAAGATCCTTTATTTCAGCAAGGGAGATCTATCACCTCGCTTGCAAATTATCTCATGCTGACAGAGTGAAATGTTCTGTAACCTGATGAAAACAGAACATGATCTAACTGTATTGATACAGGAGGGGAGAAATGCACACTGTGTTCAAAACAAGTATGTCAGGAAGAGTTCCTTCTTTTCCCTGTTTTCATTTTCTGAGGCAGAGTGAGGTAATTGTTTCTCTGATAGAAAAGTGCAGGCAGTGCCTGGTGGATAGGTGAGTTTTACTCCTTTGCCCATTAATTGACAGTTCAGGGTCTGTATAACAGGAATGAGGAAGGGCCATCTCATACAGAAGGCATCACAGAATGCCATCTTGTGAAATTGGACACTGAAAACATTGTAAAAGCCTTTTTCCAGGGGAAATGATGAATTGTTTTCAGGCAATTATTAAGACTGTGTCCCTTCCCTCAAACGCTTTTGGTGTCAGGGCTAAATTTTATTTGCTGTTACACCAAATCTCAGATTAATCTTTTAATCTCTACTCTCTAATTAATCTATTAATCTCAGATTAATATGCCAAAGCAAATTCTTTTTGAGTTCTGTGGTCACTGACACTGCCAAAGCTGCTCCTCCTACTGCTCCACCACCACACTCCTCACTCCAAGCCATTACCACAAAACACATTTGAACTGAAGAAATGCATTTCCAGCTGAAACACAACACAAAGCTTCTACCACACTTACTGGGGAAGCAGAAGCAGCTATTTTTCAGATCATCAGGTGCATCAGTAAATGTACCTACTCCTTGTCAGTGTTTGTTAAACCTATACTTAAACTGGGCTTTGAAATGGCAGAAAATTACATGTTGGGTTTATCATTATGGGGGTGGTGGGGGAGAGAAGGAAAAAGCACTGTCTGGAGTAGGAATAAAGAAAAAAGGAAGGGTTTTATTTTTCAAACACTGGTTGTTGCTGTAAAGGTGGAATGAAATGTTCCATAGTCCTTATGCTAGTCTTGACCAAATGTGTTAAATCTGAAATTTATCCCAAAATCTGAGTGAGGGAGAATGTGTTTACCCACAACTTAATTCTTGCTGTAGTTTCAGCATTTAAATTTTATGTTACATTCTCTTCTTGTTCTAAACTGACAGGAAATGTTGTACTGATATGACTGCACACTGTTCCTATCAGAATAAAATCTCTGCTAACTTCATTGATTATAGTTTGCTCCTGAATGGTGCTGGCTTTTACCACATCAATAGTGAAGAGTTATCTCTACACATTAGGTCAAGCTTCCCAAGTAATTTTGAAAATTAGCAACAAAATAAATATATATGCCCTGTGTCACCACTGCTAGTCTTAGAAACATGTGTAGGAACAAAAATATTAAAAAAAAAAAACTTAGAAAAAAGTATTTTTGAATTATTTTGCAAGATGGCAGGGCAGTTACTGGGTTTTTTCACTTCTGAACTCCTCAGTTCTGTATTACCCACATGATAATTTTCTGCACTTGTATAAAACAAAAATAGTTTTGCTCTAAAAGATGAGATTTGGCACTTAGGGCAAAATTCCCCTCTCCAATCTGCAATGCAGATGCTGTCACCGCAGAGCAGATTCCCAGCGCCTTCCTGCATTCAACTCATGCAGAAAACTTCCCTGACCTTCATGGGAGCTCCATGGAACGGACCACAGGGGAGAATATTCCCCTGATGTACCTCCCATGTCCAGAACCAAATCAGGACAAACGCTGAATTCACGCTGGGAGGAGCCATTTTAAGCTGGTTCTTCTGCGATCAGATTTTCTTGGAATAACTGAGCAGGATCTGGTGGAGAAGCTGGGATTTTGGCGAGGCTTTGCACAAGTCTGTGCGTGGTTTCCCTTCCCGAATCGAGGTGACAGCTCTGCAAAGCTACGAGTGAAAATTTGCCATCAAACCCAAATCCTGGCAGCCTGTGTTGTGTGCAGGAAGAATTAATTTCCCCACAGTGCTGCCCTAAAGTTCCTTGTGTCCTTCCATTTCTTCCATGCTACCAATATCCCCCCAACTTACCCCATCTGTCACATGCCTAAGATAAAATGGAAAAATCCTACAGGGAGCAGACTCTTGGGATGAAGGGGATCTGAATCTTTTTGGTATTTGTACTGGGGAAGGTCCCTCCCCCTGTGGAGGGAGAATGTGTTAAAGCCAGCCCCAAATTGCTGGTTCTGTGTGCCTCGAGGCAATGAAAGCAGGATTTTCTCTTTAAATCACTGCTAATTAGAATGAATAAATCTAATGAAATAGCAACAGTGAATATTAATTGAAATAACCACCCAAATCTCAACTGGATGTAGTTTGAATTTTTCTGTTGGTTTTTTTTTTGGTTATAAAGTCATACAAATAAATTTGTATATGAACATCTATGTCTGGGAAGGTGTGAAAAACAAAAAATCACAGAGGCTAGTGGAAATTTATTTTGGTAGAAATTTCCAGCAGAAATATTTGTTCAGCCATGTTGGAATCAATTTCCTTCTTCTCCCTAAATCACTATGTTTGTGAAAAAGAGGGAGAAGAAAGTCACCTAGTCCAGGTTTCTGTGCCAGATTTGGCAAATAATTGAAGATACAGGGGGAAATTTTGAAAAATAGTTTTTGTTAAAATGAGATCTGAGCCATCCTGCTAAAAAAGAGTAGGGCCTGGACACATTAGTAGTTTTAGAAACTGTTATTTTAGTAGTTTTGAAATGTTATTTCTCCTGGTGCAAGGACTGAGGTCAGTTCAGGGGAGCTCATGAAACACATCCCTGACATCCAAACTCTTCCTGTGCTGCAAACAAAAGAAGGGGGTAAAGCCATGGAGGGAACTGGTGCTGAAAATGGTTCTGGTGCAGTTCCTTCCAGTTTTCCAAAACCAAGATCTTACCTCTGAAAAACATAACATAAATCCATAGAGTTTGGGTTCTATGGGAAGAATAGGAAGACTTTCTTTGCATCTTATTACTGGCTTACTTCTTTAATTTCTGTCTGACTTCTTAAAATTAATTTCCTTTATAGGACAGCAAATATTAAATGTGGTATCACACACACCTTTGTCTGGAATTTTGTTCTTTATAGAGATGTTATTTTTAAATTTCTTGGATGAGACAAGAGGCCTTTCAGTTTAAGTGCCTCACTTGGTTCTGTGGTTTCTGTGTTAGGTTGCTCCTCTATAATTTTTTTCATAACCTTGGGCAAGTCACTTAATATCCACATTTCATTCAAACCCAGACTGGGTGCCAAGAGCTGGAACCTGCCTGCTAACTCTGCCTTCTTCACAGACTTGAAGAGCTCTCTTGCTAAGAAGGAAATTGCAAGATTAATTAATATCATGTGTTTTGGGATTAAATAATTCCAAAAATTTCATGTAAGATACAATGGGAATAAATGATCAATCTTGATTGAAGTACGTGGATGGTTTTAAAAGAGGAGGTGCGGTCTCAACATCAAAAAAGGTTCTGAGAGGTTTTTGCCTTGCTTACATGATTCATATATTTTAAATGCAGTATTCATCTTTGCTATTCAGTGGAAATTAAGGGATAAAATTCTCCTTTTCAACTGTACAATAATATAAAAGAGACCACAATTATTTCCAAGCTTTCCCTTTCTAAGTTGTAATCAACACCAGAGCTAGAACACGCTAGAGATGACAGACTCTGCCTTGTGGGAGAAATTCAGTGAAAATCTTGGTGATCAAGGTCTCTCCCAGAGCATGATTTCCCTTCCCCAGCCTGTTACTGCATTACACAAGAAATCTCCAATTTAGCCTCTAATCCTGGCAAGCATTTCTTGGCCCACATCACTGTCCTTTCATTTTGGCCAAGTTTAGAGGGGGGGAAGGAGGAGGCTAAAGATGAGCCAGCTGGTTTGAAACCCTTCAGTGCATTCTGTATTCCCTCACACAAGGAGAAAAGACAAGCTCTGGGCCTCTTGTTTGCCTTCTGGAGAATGGCTGGGTCATGTTTGGGGAACAGAGCTCACGTTCTCCTGCACTTGTGTCTTGTGAGTGGTGTAGTGCCTAAAGACCAGAAGGGGTAAACTTGTGCTCCAAAGGAAGTTGGCAGCAAAGTTTGCTCTATAAAAAGAAACTTGCAGTTGGGATCCAGTTTCCTATTCTGAGTCAAGGCAGGGTGTCGAGTCAGAAATTCCGACCCAGCGGGTCAGGAAGAATTCCAGGACATCTTGAATCACAACTCCAATGTGTTCCCTTCCTTTCACCCTTTGGCCCAAATCCCACTGGGATTACTACTCAGAACAATTTTATTCAATGCACTCTGTGCCTGGTGCTTGGTGTGAATACACCCTGTGTTTTCCAAAGGCTGGAGCTCCTTTTCATGTCTTAACTGGCTACTCTTGTTTCTCCTCTACTTATTCTGCACATGAACAGTTGCCTCACTCCACTCAGAAGACTTTTTTTGTACCTAAACCACAGGAGACACTGAACTCTACCCTAAACAATAAGTGGCCTTGCTATTCCCAGTGTCCTTGCTCCTGATATTTCACTTGTAAATTATTTGGGTGGTGATTTTATTCTGTACTTATTTCTTAATGAGAATTATTTTACTAAAGACACAGATGATTTTGGACAAATCTGTATTAGGAACTTTTCTCACCTATCTTTCTGATTTTGTGCTTGGCAACCTAGGTGGAGAATAGGAAATATTTCTCATAGTTGTCATTCTCAAGTGGTGCTGGCTTCCAACTATAAGGTCACAAAAAATAGTATAAGAAACTATAAATTATATGTACTGTGTATAACGCATGGTTCTGTGATACTTTATGATGAGGAGAAGTGAAAATTTCAAATATGTCTGGAAAGAAGACAAAATGTAAAATAGGGAAATCCCTTGTAATGTAGAATCACTTAAAGCTGGTGAAATGGAGCCAGTGGGACACACTTACCTGGATGATTTTACTGAACATTTATTGAATCTCACCCTCCTGGTTTTCTTCCCTCCAACAGGACACTAAATGAGCTGACAATGGGATTTCTTTCTCTCCAGAATTCTGCAAGCAGCACATGCTAAGGATGAAATGTACAAAGGTAAAAATAATGCAGTAATTAGCAAAGACAATAGACACCTAAAAAGAGAAGAAAAATCTAAAAGGTGCAATAACAACCTTAGAGGGAAAATTTCCTTGCAGGTGAGCAGAATTCATGGGATGAGCCCATTCCCCATTATTTCAGTGTGGATCAAAGACACGTGTTTGCACAGGGCCTTACCTGTCATTAGATAAAGCAGTCAGTGGCAAAAGAAGGCAAAATAAGTCTGTGTTTTACTCATTAGGCTTCAATAATTCTTCTCTTTTGCCCAGTGCTGCACACTGGGCTATCATCAAAGCAAGGGTGGGGAATGCTCCACCTGGAGCAAACACCCTGTAATTTAGTACTGAGGTCATTTCCATGGGAGATGTGGGCTTGAACCTCCCTAGGGAGATGTCTCCCATTTCTCTGCTACTGGAGTGACAGGGAACACTCTGTCCCCAGTGTCCGCAGAGCATGTTTTCCAAAAGGATCACCTCAGGTACCTGAACTCGAGGGGAATGATCTTGCATGGAGCTCCAGTTCTGTGGGAGGTGAGCAGAGGTGGCCACGGAGGTCAGCACTTCGTACCTGAGGACCATGAGGTTTAAGCCTTGGTGGAGGAAGACTCTTCAAACACCCCTCTCCCTTCAGGGTTTCCACTGATACTTTGTGTCCATCTGCTGAGGAACCAAACTTTCGCCGTGAAGGTGTGTGCCAAGGCCATCCTGAGAGACCCGTGCCTTCCCTCGGGCAGTGGTGCACAAGCCTGACCCCATTGCAAGCTCTCCCTCAGCTCTTTCCCAGACAGATTAACACCTCTGGGAGCTCTCAGCCTCAGACCAAACCCACTGTCAGGTTCATCCCATCACCTCAAACTCTTGGTCCTTTGCTACAATTTATCAGGCAGGTATGAAGTGATCAGGAATCCAAGATGTATTATTCCATGTGTAAATGACAGAGTTTAAAAATGGAGGGTATAGTTGGGTTTCTTTTTCTTTGCCTGAGAAAGTCTGGATCAAAAATCCGATGCTGTGCTGCAAAGACTCAATTCCCCTCCCTTCCAGGACAGTGGCTGTTATATTCCTTATTTTCCTGATTTGCTGGGCAGTTAACCTACAAGGCTTCAAACTGAGAGTGAGCAGGGAATGCCAGGCTTCCCTTCCTTGCCTTTGCTCCAGCACATGCAGGTCATTTTGGATGACGATTCCTTTGAAGAAGAAACAATGAACTGTGTGAATCAAACGTTTTCACAGCGGTTGAAAACTGGAACTTGGCAGAAAAGGGAAGCAGGGAAACATTAAAGACAATGTAGCAATAACAGGCAGGGAGCAAAAAGAGAGATGGGCTAGAAGATAACACGGTATGGGGTAGAGCACACAAGCTAAGCAGGAAAATTTTGATAAGGAAAGGAATGTGGAAAAATGGAGAGGTAAAGATTGAGAAATCTGTTTTGCCAGGTAAGCAAGCTGAGCTGTCTCACTTTGGGAAAAGGGAAGGTTAGAACTGTTGACTGACCTCTGATGAAATCTAGCATGTACTTTCACAACCTCTTAATAAGAGCAGTAAAGTAGTTGTATTGCATAATGGTCTGAGAAATGGATACTGGTAACACGTTCCAGCTCCAGCACTCCAGCTGTGCTGTCACTGCCAGGACACCAAACTCCTTGTACTGGGAACACTGCTCCTGGGGGGCAGCTGCAGGTGCCTTCCACAGGGCAGGCTGCCCAAGCCTCAGTTTTGGTGTTTTTTCCTTGAACCTCTGTTGGACTCCTATGTGTCCTTGAAGTGCATGTTTCTTTCATCTGAGGTTCTCTCATGGGGGTGAAAGAAAAGGTTTGGTGTTCAGCACTCATGGCATAATTGAAATTTCAGGGCTTGAGGCTGTCATATAATTTGTCCAAGGAGTTGGAAGCCTGTGGCCAAGCATGCACAGCTGACCTGTGCGTTGGTGGTGTGCATGTCCCTGTAGTGAAACGTGAAGAGGTGGGGGTTTTTCCCAATTATTATCCTAGAAAATACCCTTAAATCTGTGTCCCACAGACATTTGCAATGGCCTCTCTGTCCACTCCAGACTTTACAGCTGGCTCTGGCCTGGGGTGACCACACTGCCAAACCCCAAAGCCAATGGATACTTCCCAAAGGCAGAGCCCGAAGGCTCCCAGGCTGTGGTTTGCTCCTGTGGTGGAGAGGCACATGGAGAGCATTTGTTCAGGAGTGATTCCACCTTTCCCATCGAGTGCTGCATTCCTTTATTCTTCCTTTACATCCCACTTGCCTTGTTGTTGTTGTTTATTTGGGCACAAAGTTTCCTACCGTGCAGTCCCATCACAAATCCTCTGCAGGAGAGTGTTTTTTCATCTTGATCCTGGAGGCACTGCTGTGAGGACCTGCTGGTGACACTCCCACAACTCTGCCCTGAGTTGGACAAACCCTGGGCTCAGGGAGCAAACCCCAGGCCTGGAGCTGCTCCGCTTTTCCCACGTGTGATCCCAAAACGGCTTCAAACCCCGGCAAATTTACACTGCGTGGTGTCATCTCACAGCCCCTGCCAGTGAATGTAAATGGCATAAAGAGCATGTGGAACAGATGGAATGAGACATGCACGTAAAGAATTAAAGTATTTGTGAGGGAATTTGGCAAGGAGATTGGAATGCTTCAAGCACTGTGTATGGGGGTGGAGGGAGGGAGACCAGGATGAGTTGTGGGGGCCTCTATGCTGGTGATCCATTTCCTTCAGAAACAGTATGTGACCTATTTCTGTAATTGTGCTAAACATAGCAACAAATATTCCCTTCTTCCCACCTTCCTTTGGGAAGCTTGACAACTTCTTTAGTTGGAGAAAATGTTTCCTTGAGGAAGAGCTGTGAGCTGCTTGATTTTGCATTGAAATATTAGATGAAATTAAAGATAGCAAAGGGAAAAAGGAAGGTCCGGGTGGGAATAGGATGGTTTGTTACAATCAGGGACAGTGCCCTCACCTGTGGGCAGTGCAGGGAACCAGTGGGGAAACAATCCACAGCTGTAAAATTCACTTATATTTAATGACTGGGAGTTTTCATTTCAAAATGGCTTTATGGATTGGCTTAGCCCAATTATTTTAAAAGTGACATTTCAGGAGATTTTCTATACAGACACAAAGAGTGACTTTTTTTGAGGGGCTCATCAAATTGGAAAGAAACAGGATGAAATTTTATGTAAAAGAGACACAGAAAAGCCACTAGGAAATGGAATAAAAAGTATGGAATTCTGCAGACTCTTTCCTTTTACAATTGCTCAAAGCAAACTTGGTAACTCGCATTTTTGATCAACTCATTGCATAACCTTTTTCTTGGAAGGTACCTCTTGAAGTTCCTGATAATGGCTTGGATTGGCTTTGAGCAGGGAGCTCTCCATGCCACAGGTAATACTCACACAGATTAGGGTGACAGTTTTGTAACCTCCAGTCTGTCTTTCTCAGAGAGAGGTGACAGAAGCCCTAAATGTGAGGATAAATGTTCTTGTTCACTGCTCAAACAAAACATCTAAATTCAGAGATGGGAACAGGAGCTTTCCTGCAGCCACAGGAAAAACTGAAATATTAACTAAATAGATTTTTGAAAGTAAAAAGCGATGAATTATGAACAATGCAGACCAGCAATTTAGGATAAGTTAACACCTGATGGTTTTCTACTGGACTTTAAAGGAAGCCTCCAGCCAGTGAGTTTGCCCCAAAAGAAATCCTGAAACAACAGTGTGAATAGAAGACACTAGTCAGGTTTCCCTTGATAATCATAAAAGGCTCAAATTACCTTCCTTTCCATCCCCAAAGGGGGCATAAATACTTCATTTATGAGATTGTTTACGCATGACTAATCTATTTCTACTTGCTAATTGTAATGACTAATGTGTGTTACAAGACAAATATTAGCTTGTAATAATACCTGAACAAGTAGATTTATAAGTGTTAAGCAAAAATACAAATACTTAGCAGAAGCTGACTGGCATTATTGTCTAATTAAGTGTAAAGACACTTTCTATATGAAAGCAAAAGCCTGAAGATTTCTCAAGAAGCTGTAGGAATAACTAGGCCATGCTGCTGTTCTCTCGATAAAAGGGCAGGAGTCAGGTAATATTTAATTTTCATGGGAGCTGCATTCAGTCATGCTTCCCCCACTGACGTCAGTGCAAGAAAAGCACTTTCAGCCTGTTCCTACCTGCTGAGGCCGTATGTCCACTGGGAAGAATTTGGCAGACATCTCCAAGTAGAAGTAATTACAAGAGACAGGAGCAGTCCAGAGAGCAGAGTTTGGGAGTTATTTCTGCACTGCCCAACTCCCTGCCTAATGCTCCCAGAGAGGGAGTGCAGCTCACCAAGCACTGGGCGTGACACAGACACACTTCTGGGCTGCGCTGCTTTGTTTAAATTAAATGTGAAAACTTTGCTTTGTTAAAAGTGGGTTCTCTTTAGGTGAGGTGGAACATCACCAGCCTTATTCCAGCCTATGGAATGTGTGTCCATTTTCTGGAGATTCCATTATAAGGGGCACAGGGACCAAAGGGATTTTCCAACTGCTACAATGTAAATTTTATGTTCAGCTCAAAGCACCACAGCTCGTATTATATTTGAAAAGTGGATTTAAAGGGGCACCATTGAATGTGATACCTCCTGAAGCAACACTGAGGGCTCACAGGCAAGAAACTCCCATGGATTGTACCCTCCTTGCCTGAGAGGAATGACTGGAGTAGTGATTCCCAGACTGTCCTGGATGGAAAGATAGCTGGTTAATCCCAGGCTGGAGCCAGAGCACACACAGTAAATAGGCAGCACCTGTGATGGGAGATTTTTACCTCAGGAAGCAACTTGGGACAGAAGCATGACACTGTGACACAGGGGCTGAAAATTTATGGCAGTTGGCTCCAAAGGTACAAATTGGCTCTAAGGGTACAAATTGGATTTTGGCTCATAAATGGTGTAATTACCTCAAAAATAGTATTCTAGAGTAACTTGTTACAGTAATAATGTAACAAGTTCCTTCATTTAACATCTGTGAGTAGCACCTAAAATATTTGATCTGTATCACAGACAGGCAGCCAGGAGTCTTGCCTGAAACCACGAAGTGAGCTGAGGGATGTGTTAGAATTGTTACCCAGCTCTCATGCTTCGAAATCCTTCCTTCCATTTTGACATCGTGCAAGCTTTCAGTGTTCTGATAAGTGATGGGAATAGTTCACACTAAGGGATAGGATGAGAAGCTGCTCCCTGGCAGGTACCACAGGGACACAAGGTACACAAGGTCTGACATTCAGCTGCAAATAATTCCAATACCTGGGTGTAGACTGGGAATGTGGTCCTCTTGCAACACAGGGGTCTGCAGCCAGTTGAATCTTAGCAAAGATTTTGTGTATTTACAGTGTAAACAATAACAAAACAATTATTTGTGTGGCTTCATCTAGTCCATCTTAGTGGCTTAATATTGAGACCTAGGGATTCAGTAGAATTCCAACTCCTAAGTTTCTCCTTTTACTCAAACTCTACAGCTCTTATGTGAGTTTAGATTTTACACAAACACATTTCTTCCAAGTACAGATTTGGAACACCAAACGTGTTTTGTCAAAATACTGTATTACCTTGAAGGTGTAGAATAGACTTTAGGCTCTGCAGAGCAATGTGACTTGAAGCTTTGTCAATCATTAAAAACAATCTCAGTTAGCAAAACCAAGCATATTTCAGAATAAGTTTGTATCCTTTGAGCCACAAATCAGCAAGAGCAAACAGCACCTGTTTCGGAATATGAGGAGGAGGGTTTGCTTAAATCAGCAGAGATGGTCTTCGTCATTTAAAGACTATGTGGCAGAAAACTGAATGTCACGTCTGATTGGAAGGAACGGGAACCTCAGTGATTCCAGAAAACACAAAGGATCATGTGAAGTGCTTCCTATTGGATCAGCAAGCCAACTATGGGAAAGCAGAGACAGTTCCTGGTTTGGAAAAGGGAAAAATTTACTGTAAGGATAGGGTCAGATTTACTCGAGAAAGACTCACCAACCCAGGTTCCTGGTGTCAGT
>VWZP01009833.1:20977-97965 GCA_013396995.1 Dicaeum eximium | reverse complement strand
TTTTTTTTTGTTGGTTTTTTTTAATTTGGATGCACTCAATCCTTAACATTCAGACAATGAACTGCAGGCTAAACTCACTGCAGTTTGTTACTGCCAACATGAGCTCACACCTCCCCCCCACCCCCCGAAAAATAGGTCAGTATTTTGTCACGCTTTGTAACCTAGGTAATTTTGTAGGGTAGTGAAACTAAGCCATATTTTTCTGTTGCTTGTACTATGCAAATAGAGCGCGGTGGTGCGGCAGGAGCTGCTAAAACCACTGCCTTCCAGAAAGTGTTTCTTCGAGAGGGGGATGATCAGAGCACTGAGCGCTCGCACTCTGAGATGGTATCTGAGGTATCTGCCCATGCCAGAGTGGGGTGGCAATCTGGAGGAGGCTGTGAGCCCACGGGAGACCCGGTGGAGAGAGAGGGCCCTTGCTTCCAGGCTGGAGCAGCCTGTGCTTGGAGGACTGCACCCCATGGAAGAGTGACCCATGCTGCAGCAGTCTGGGAGGACTGTTTGCTTGTGGGAGGAGCTCCTGTTGCAGCAGGTCTCAGGGAGTTGCTGCTTGTGAGATTGGAATCATGCTGGGGAAGTTCGTGGAGAGCTGTCTCCTGTGGGAGGGACTCCATGGCACAGCAGGGGAAGGACCCCTCTCCCTGAGCAGCGGAAGAAAACCTCAGGTCATGAATTGGCCAAATCCCCCAGGCCTTGTCTCCCTGCATTGCCAATGGGAAGGAGGGAGGGGTTGGGGGGAAAAAGGTGTTTTTAAGGGCTTATTTTACTTCTCATTATCCTCATCTGATTTTGTTATTAATAAATTCAATTTGTACCTCTAAATTGAGCCTGTTTTGCCTTTGGAATGTTTTTTTCCTGGTCTATATCTCAACTCATGAAGCCTTCATTAAATTTTTCTGTGCTCTTCCCAGCTGGGGCAGGGGAGGGTGAGTGAGCAACTTTCATGGGTGCCTGGCATTTGACAAAATTTGGCCATATGTCAAACCACAACAGTAGTTAACATTATTAAATCATGCCAGGTCTACCAGTTTCCTACTCTTCAGCAAGTGCTTTAGAACTATGAATTAATGCAGACTAACACTCAGTTTCATATTTACATGTTGCTTTAGACTTTATACTATGGCATGAAGAGTCAGATCAAGATGAGCTATAGCCAAGAAACTAAGGGATCAGATAAAGCTGATGGTGCAGTCTCCTGGCTTTGCTTTTGGACTGAAATGTGCGTAAAATTGCTGAGCTCCTGTTGCTACTGCCACAGGAAGGGATAGAGAAGCTGTGCTGTGCCAGTGGCCAGTCATTTCCCATTTTATAAGGGTTGGCTTTATGGGAGAAGACACAAGTCCCCTGATGGCTGGCTGGTCATGGAAATGGGAACTTCCTCCATGAGCAGAAATCTAGTAGGGAAGAACTTAATTTTTAAATGCATACATGAGTGTGGTGGGTTTCAGTGCTGGTTAATCACCAGAGCACTTTCCTGCTGTCAGATAGGACCAGGAGAAGGGCAAATCAGGCTCAAAACTTCAAGAGAGTATAAAGACAGTTTATTGACAGTAACTAAAAAGAAAAAGAAAAGAAAAAAACAACAAAACCCTTCAGATACTCCTCCTCCCCCCACAAACATTACCTTCCCAATGTCAATGTAAAGGCATAAAACTCAAAATTCCAGTCAGTCCACCACTTATAAAATAGTCTTTCCTCAACTCTGAGGGAGAGGAGTCCCTCTTGTTCACATTATGGAAAACTTCTCCACAAGAGGAAAGAAAACAGTTCTGTTGTGGCTCTCAATGTCCCCACAAGCAGCCTGCCTGGGGAAACTTGCTTTGTGAGGTTCTTCCCACCTCCACAGCCTTCCCAAAGCTGGGAAGGAGCCACAAAGCTTGAGGGGCAGGTTTGGTTTTCCTGCTTTACAGATGAAAACTGCACAAATGAAAACAAAGGTTCTCCTTCTCTTCTCTCACTGGATCATCTCAGGCAGTAAAAACAGCAAAGTTCTTCTTCTCCCCTTGGGGCAGAAAATTCCCTCTCCTCGGTTCAAGTTCTCATGGGATCACAACAACTGCCTCAACTGCTCACTTCACTTCTCCTTTGGAGACTTTCCTTTGCTCAAATTTGAACTTTCACCTCCCCAACAGCCTTTTGTGTGATACAATAGAAAAAAAGAGTCTTTTTTTCCATAACTCACAACAGGTTTTCAAAACTTTCTCCTTTCCCTCCCATCCGGGCTTGGCTTCGTCCTCACTGACTCCGATGTTTCAATGTCATTCTCTCTTTACATTGGCTTCCATCTGATTCCTTTTCTCTCAACTGGAAGGAGGATTGGAGCACCAAAGGGGTTAACATCTCGCCCAGGGCCTGCAGATGGTCATGAGACTCCTGCCGCGGGAACTGTGGCACTCTCTCTGTCAGCTGCAAGATGTTCCCAGCTTCCGCAGGGTAAAAATTCCCGTGCCGCGCCATCCCTGGGCCGCTCCTGGGGAGTCCGGCAGACCCAGCTGGACCCCAGGCTGGGGGGGCGTTGCTACAAGTGGCCAGATACTAAAAAAGGCTGGCTCCCTCCAGGCCCACAGCAGCCACCCCTCCCATCTGCCTCCCTGCTGCAGCTGACGGAGTGTGGGGGCAGCTGCTGGACTGAACGGGGCCCGGGAGGGCGGGGAGGGGAAAGGGGGGCCCAGCCTGATCCCCTCAGGCCTGGGCCAGAGGTCTTACCTCTTTGCTCCCTGCCCGGAAAAAGGAAGTTCTCCCATTTCTTCCTGAATTTTTCACATGTTATGTCACTGAGCCGCCCCATAAATCTTACCACTTCTGGGTACAGCTTCAAACCACGACAATGAGTTTTTTTCTGTATCTGAACCTCACAAAGGCTTTGTGACTTGTACAGAACTTGACCTGCCCCAATGGAACTCACTGTAACAGCACCAGGTGTAATGGCACACTGGAGTGTGTGAAAGGCTTGGGAATGACTCCAGCTCAGTACAACCTGCTGTATGTGATCTATGCTTGGATGTGAGTCACCTTTGCTCTAGCTTTGAGGTGGGTGTTTTGGTAGTTGCTTCTAGGCAGTGAGATGCACATTTCTGTTCTGGTTTTCTCCTAGAAAAGCAGTGGTGGTTATTCTGGCTGGATTCCTGATTGATAAACTGGGAAATTGCTGTAAGATCTGGGATTCAATTAATTTATTCTTGTACTGAAGAGGAATGTCAGGCTGCCCTTTCAATGCATTCAAATAATTCAAAGGGATGATTAAAGGTCTCACTGTAGTAACACCACAGAGGTGTGGAGGGTAGGGACAGCTCTGTGTGTGGTGTGTGTTGGTCAGCTGAGCAACTGAGACATTCATCCTTTGACAACTGACTTAACCTGAATTGACACAGCATGGCAGTAAACACACTTTTCTCTGACACAGATGTGACAGAGACGTAGTATTACATGTTTTTGAAGGGACAAACTGATAAAGCAGGTTTCTGTTCCCAGCTCTGGCATTTGCTCTGGTGTGTTCTGAAAGCTAAGACTCAGCAGTCCTAGCAAATGCAGTCATAGTCTGTGGGTCTTGTTCTGCTGTGTCTTACGTTGCAAACGCAAGATGTAGCTGGGGGTGTGTATTCTATTGCTATCTGTTAGAGATGGGGCAGTTATCTTCTGTTTATCTTCTGTTAATTGGGCCACCTGTTAAAACCAGGTGGGGCAGTTTTCTTTATCTCTTCCATGATCCATCCTCCCTCCAGGGAAATATCTTCTGTTAATGGGCCATTGAGTCTCACTGCATGACTGATAAAATTACATCATCCCATTGTGAGATGCTCTGCCCAGGGGGAGAAGCCCAGCATTCCTACCTGGATATAATCTGAGATTTGGAGCACCACAGGGAGCCTTTTCCAAATGGATTCCCAGAGGAAGACCAGGCCCATCTACACCACCACTAGACCTTCAGAGGAAAACTACACCCTTCTACAGGATCACTGCTTCAGCAGAACCACATTTGTCACTCCAGGAGGAGCAGCCACCATTTAATCGGACTGCTGCCAACACCCTGACCAACAGGGTGTCAGGTTGTATTCTGACTCTGTCAGTGTTGTTTTATATTATTGCATTTTTATTTTTATTTTTTATTTTAATTTATATTTTTCCTAATAAAGAACTGTTATTTCTACTTCCATATCTTTGCCTGAGAACTCCTTAATTTCAAAATTATACTAATTCGGAGGGAGGTGGTTTACATTTTCTATTTCAAAGAGGCTCCTGCCTTCCTTACCAGACACCTGCCTTTTCAAACCAAGACATGCTGTAAAAGAGGGAGTTGGGGAGGATTCTTTTTGATAGATTTCTTGGACAAAAATAAAGGGCAAACAGGGCAATATTATAGCTAAGAACCGTTTTATTGGTAAGGTGTGTTCCTACCAAAGGGGATAGAAATGAGAGCAGAGAGGGAAAAAGAGAGATGGAGAGAGAGACAGAAGACAGGGACAGTGTTACCATAAGAACCCCAATGCTCTGTCAGCATCAGCATGGCAAACGGAGTGTGCATGTTGCAAGCCACAGTGAGCTACATGGTCTAGTGGCAGCTTGGCACAGCTTTCAAAGTGGCAGCATGCCTCCGGTGTCAGCTGCAAGCCGCAGTGAGCCTTGCGCAGCTCTTGCGAACGGATGGGTGGAAACGGTGGCTACAGGCTGGTTGCCACGGGTTAGTATTGCAGCAGGTGTGATCATGGCCAAGGGCAAGCGGTGGCAGCTACTGCTTCGCCTGGGAAACACAGCAGGGTCAGCTGACTGCGGCAGCCCTGCTCTGCTGGGGAGGCAGTGGAGCACAAGGTTGTTGTGGTGATGACCCAGTTCATGGAAATGGTGAAGCCAGGCAAAACAGGTGCAGACAGCAAAACAGGACCACTGGGATGAAAAGGTGAGGTGGGGAGAGGGCCAAGCTGATCGTACAGGCAAGCCCCCTGCTTGCTCCAAGAAACCCAAAGAATAATGGCTCTCATTGTGTCACAGTTAACTGCTTTTATCTGCTAAAGCTCCTCCCATAGCCCAGTTTCCTGGAATCTGGGCATTTGTCCCACCGGCAAGTGTATGGGAGGGGGATGTCGCTCACAGCCCAATCTTGGAAGCCTCCTCTGCCCTGACTGGCTGCCAGGCAAAGCCTTCTGGGGCACAGGGCTGCCAGCACATGTACAGCCCTTATAGGAATCATCCACTTCATGTGTAACATATGTTGAGGCATAAATTAAAATCAGATTAGTCCCTCTCTGTATCACAGAGAGGAGAAAGATGCACAGAGGAAATCATGTCCTCTAGGTCATAGCCTGCAATGAAGCTCAGGGCAGAGTCAGAGGGTATAGAGTTCAGAGTCCTCTTGAGAGTCTCCTGCCACTTACTCTGCCTCTCTAACCTCCCACCATGATATTATCATCATTATTTTGATGATTGCCAAGTCATTTTATAAAGAGATCAGTCTTTACAAAATTGAAAATGGAGAGTAAACTGATGAGATTTATTGGTATGTTTTGAGGTTGTTCTTTAGCTTTTTGACACATAATGCCTTTGTCCTGACTTCAGCATGTCTGTTGAGGCTTGTGCATTTTTTCTGTTTCTTCCTAGTTGGTGTTTTTGTTTTCTCTTTTCTTACTGTGCTGGGATAATCCATCTTTGCTTTAGGCTCACGCTTCAAGAGCTTGCCATACCTCTCCCAATGATGTTAACGGGAAGATTGCTCTTTGGTTCTGGGAATGAGTCACTTACCTAGTAAGGAATTCACATCTACATATTTTCATATTATCAGATTTACATCTCACCAAAGGGTCATGATACATTTTTGCCTTCTAGACCCTTGTCCTACCAGTCAGCTTCACCTGCTCTTCCCCAGGGACTTGTGCTGTTGGCAGACCACTACTCCTTGGTTTAATGTGTGCTGAAATGTTTAAGTCTTCCCCTCTAACAAGTTTGTCCTTCTCTCCAGAGTAGGGACGGACATGTGATTTCTCTGCCTTTGAAGTTATTTTTGCTTGCCTTATTGACGCGCTCCGCCCCGGTGTCCACTCGGGCCCGGCTAGCTCTCCGGGGCAGCGCACCAAGTGTTGCCGCTCCCCGTCCCGCCCGATCGGGGTTTCGGGGGAGTCGGTGCAGCCCGCGCTCCCTCGCAGAGAGCGCAGGACAGCGGCAATAAGTGCAGCGTCGAGGAGACGGAGTAATTCGAAGGGAGAGAGACGGGCAGCTTCGGGTGTAGGACAGAGAACGTTTATTGAGGTCCAGGGGTCCACGAAGCCACGAGGCTTGCTCAGGGAGCACGAGGTTTTAAGGGGGGGTGGAATCCAGGGGTGGAGGAATACAGAAACCAATCGGGTGAGGGTGGGGGAGGAATTGATTACAAACACAAACCAATAGGGTCGAGGGTGGGAGTGGACCAAGGTACAGCAGCTAATGAGGGAATAGGGATAACCTAACTGACAGGGAAGATTCCAGAATAGGGGTATGGGTTAAGGGAGGATTGACACTCTCGTGGGTTGGGTGTAAGAGATTGACAGGGAAGATTCTGGAACATGGGTATGTGCCCTGGGGAGATTGGCAGGTGCAAGGGAAGGAGGGTGAACACCTTATAAGGAAAGGAGGGGTTCGGGGCAAACCATTAGGGATTACAGAATAAGGGAGGTTTTAGGGATATACCAACAGTAATATAAAACATTCAACAATAATATAAAACATTAGAAAACCCACTACCACACCTTATAGGAGGGATAAGTTCACCTCCCACACTCCTGCATGATTTAGTACATTTTAAAATCAACTGTGAGGCTAGCACATACCTTCTTTGGCACATGCCTCCTCTTGGCATGCGTAGAGCATCTCCCTGAGCTCTCCAGCTCGAAAGAGCTGTTGATTCTATGCCATGCTCTTGGTCAAGCCTGTCCATTAAAGAGGATTTTTCTCTTCTGAAAGTTGTGCAGAATCGTTATCACAGCCCTCTGGTTCAAGGGGAGGGAGCTGGCACTGGCATTTGGATTGACTCTCTTTCTCCCATCTTGGGAGTGTCCTCAATTCACCCAGCAGTTTGAGACAAACTTTGGAATGCTGTGGACACTCTGGGGAGGTGAATTTCTTCGGTGTTTTCTAGACCCAGGCCAGCCTGTTTTGTCAAATGATTAAAAGAACCTGAAAGAGGTAGTGAGGTAAGCAGGAAGTGGCACATGATTTTCCAGTTTTTCCTGTTGCTTTCTGTGTGCAATGAGTGGTGCTTTCTGCACTGATGCCAGAAAACCTGCTCTAACTCTCTAGTGTCAGCCTGACAGTTTTATTTTCTTGACATATTTTAACATCTGCAGTCACAGATAGTCAATACTTAATATAGTAGTACTCCCATGGAATAGAAACTTCAGAGTGAAGAAGACTGGGATGAAATGTGTTTGTTATTTCTGTACTTAGGCCAGCAGAACCTGCTGATTCTGCAACAGTGTCTGTACTGGTCCCAGCAGAAGATGCCTTGCATGTGGCTGACTGAAACCACATGTTTAAATTACTGTGAGAAGAAGAACCTGAATTGCACATTTCTTAGTGTGAATCTCTGAAGAGCATCGCTTTGAGCCAGGTCTTATGAGCTCTCAGCGATCTCTTCATACCCAAGATAGCCCAGCTACCTGGGTGGCTTAATATGAGCAGGATGGCTCTTGTGGCAGTGTTTCAAACAGAAAAAGGTTTAATAAGAAACAAACTAACAAACTCTTTACAAAGAAAAGCCGTGCCAGGGCAAGAGGTGCTTGCCCCTGCTAAGCACCCCACAAAAGTGATTAAATCTTTTGTTCTGTCCTTTTTCTACCTAATCACTCACGCGGGACCTCTTGGCCCCAGTCCACTCGGACAGCCCCAAGTTTGAGGTGAAGTCCAAAGGGTCCTATGAGGTGTCCCCTATACTGAATTTGAAGAGAAGTTTCTGTAGTCTTTGCCTTTTTTAGCAGACAAAGAGTATCTGGAAATTCTCTTGTAATTTGGTCACCCTGTCAACAGGAGGCACACTTACAAATCTGTTCTAGGGCTTGTATCTTTAGAAGATTTGAGCTTCTCTCCTCTTTTTGGTGCAATGAGATGAGCTCTGTCTCAAGTGGAACGAAAAGGATTAAACAGTACATGAGTAGTCTGCTGGAATGGTGTTGTTAGGGAGACTTGCTTCAGTGATTATAGAAAAGTGTGATTATAGAGAAGTGTTATTTACAAAACAAGGCAGTATGGGCCATCACTCACAGAAAAGAGATAAATCTCTTGCAGAAGTTGAAACCGATTGGTGTCCTCTGATTCCAGCTCTCAGAGAGAAGCTGTGGTGGGCATTGGGTGTCACATCCTGTCTGACATTTAGTTTTGTGCTCAGGCAGCATTTGCTAGCACAGCACAGTGACTTCTGTAGCCCATGAAGGGGTCAATGCATCAGTGCATTCATGTCAGAAGCTGTTTTGGCTCTCTGGAAAACAAATGTATACAGAACTGCTTCTGAGAAGGATGCCTGCAGCAAATGACCGCTGTCAAACTTGCTTTGGTGTAGGCAGCATAACCAGACTCAGTACTCTGGAGCTGCCTATGCTCATAGGCTAGACTGCTGTGGTAACTGCAGCATGTCAGTCACACCAATGAAGAGATACAGCCTGGCTTCCTGTACAGCTGTGATATGCCTCCCCTGCTCTGGGGACCAGAGAAGTTTCCCAATGTCTGCTTTGCTTTTACCTTAGATTTATTGCACAGTTCTTCTGCAGGTCAGGAGCATTCTAGCCACAGGCCAGCTGAGCTCTGCCTGAGAGACTCGGGTGGCTTTAGTCTCACTGGCTTCAGGCAGTCCTGCAGCCATGGGAGCTCAGTGGACAGAGCTCCAGGATTGTGACAGGGTGGTGCAAGGTGAAGGGTCCTATTCTGTTTTAAGACAATCCAGGCTTAGGAGTCATGGAGAATTCAGCATTTTACATGCAGTGGGTTTTGTCATTCAGTGCTCTCCACTCTGAGGAATTTCTAACACCTGTTTTCCCAGGGAGCCTGCTCTGTGTGCTGGGGTTTGTTTCAGCCCTCACAGTCAGTGTACTTGATAAAGTGGGAAGCTGGGCTTGGATGGTGTTACCCAGGAAGGATCCAAAAAAGTGGTATGGGGTGCTTTTCTATCTCTGTCCTGGAAATCCCAGGTGTGCGAGCACTGTCACCATCACACACGGAAGGCTGCAGCAACAGGAGCCAGTCTTGGCCAGGACAGGGCATTCGCATCCCTTGGTTCAACCCTGCAGAGCAGTACTGAGGAGATTACATCTGTGAGCCACCAGCCAAGAGTTCCCTGCCTAGAGCCTTCCAGAGAGCTCAGGTAGTACTTGTAATGGCAGTAGCTTTCTGAGCCAGTTATTTTCTGACTGTAGATGGTTCAGAGGAGCATTGTGTGCACAAAACTAGCTGGTAGCCTCCCTCTGAACTGCTTTCTGGCTCACAGGATCCAGGATAGGAAATAGCTAATCTGGGCAGTATTGATCTCTTGCCAGCCCTTATCTTCAACTGCTCCTTGCATTCTGTCCAGGAACAAGCATTACAAGCAACTTCAGTCTGCAATTTTTATGTCACTTTGATCTATTAGATGGCTTCCTTCTCATGACAGCACTCTCAACTGGTTTCTATAATTGTGTTGTGACTCCTGTTTATACTGTACCTTTCTGCTGTGTTTCACTTAAGGATGTGCAGTGGACTCTTAAGAGAGCCTGCTCAAAACAGTCTCTTGCAGCCAGACCCTTTACAAAAATAAGAAAGCTTTTTTGTTTTCTTTACTGGATAGTGTTACAGAAGGAATGTTTTAGAGTCAGCACATCTCAAATTTCACTTAGAGGTACATGAGCTGCCTTACATTTCCCTTTCACCTGCCATTACTTCTTAAATCTCTTCTTCCCTTCAGCAGCTTGCAGGAAGTGACACTGGTGTGAAGCTGGGCTATTTTCCTGGGGAGTGAGGGCACATCGTCTGTGCAGCAGATTCAGGACAACCACCACTTTCTCCTTCCCTACTGGCTCCTGGTCCTCACCATCATGTTCTTCTACAATTGAATCCTCCCCTTTGTGGCAGACACCAGGTACTGTTCTATGGCTGTGATCCACTGACTGACATGAGCTGACAGATCCTTGCAGGCCTTGATTTTGGGCGGACTGGGAAATACAGGGGTAATAGGCTTGTTCCTTCAACTCGTGAAATGTGGAGAAACATGCCTTTAGCACCTAGAAGTTTGAGGGTTCTTTGATCTTTCTTTCCCTTCAAAGATGAGAGAAGCTTCTGAAAGACTTCAAAAATACCTTAAAGGAAAATGATGCATCCAATATTTAAAGCTTCAAGCTTAAAGGAGGATCAGAAGGATTTAGGAGAAGGGGAAGAAATACTCCATTTGAAAAACAGACCATAGACATTTCATCTTTGTGATACACCAGCAAAGTGGGTGTCTCCTGAGCTGAGGTGGGGTGTCAACTTCACAGGCCTGGGGCAGTTCTGCCCTGCAGCTGTTGCACTCTGCTGTGTCTGGAATATAACTGGGCTTACTCAGCCTGGGTTTGTACAAGAGGAAACCTTTGTATCTGGTGAAAGCTTCAGACTTCCTTTTTAATGCCTGCTTTTGCTTAAAAGAAAGCAGCAACCTGGCCATCTAAATTGAGATTCCTGCTTCTGTCCTGGGGCTCTGCCACAGACTTGTTTTGCTGCTTTGTTCCCCTCTGTGGATGATGCAGCAGCTTCTGTCACATAATGAGGATGAACTTTCATATTAGGTAAGGCCTGCAGTAAAATAAATAAAATTGTTTTGGTAGTATTTCATTAGTGATTTGAAAGAGGCCGCTGTAAAATCAGGAGGGAAGAAATGTCATCAGCATGACAACTGATGGGAAGTAGCTATACAGATAGCCAAATCAAATTTAAGTAGCTACAAGATCTTTAAATAAACCTCTGTGAAAGCTGTTAAACTGAATGACTGTAAATTCTACAAAGAATTTGAGGAAGTTTAATGAAATTTCTGCATGTCCCTAAAAAAAGCTGAAAGGCTGGTTTTGACAATGTTGGGGGTTTTTTTCGCTTTTTTTTTTGTTTTGGTTTGGTTTGGTTTGTTTGTTTTTGTTTTGTTTGGTTGGGTTTTTTTGGGTTTTTTTTTTTTTTTCCTGTAACCAGGTCTTCTTAGAGGGGCAATTCCTGCGGCAATTTCTAGTATTTGGCAAATGCAGATGCTCAATATAAATTTTTTTTGCAGCTAGATTATTTTTAAACCATGGTCCTGCCCATCAGCATTCACCCCCTTGAACTGATAAGGCTTTTAGCCTCTTAAAAGAGTATGTCAAAACTTCACCCATGTAGTTTGGACAGGCAACAGCACATTGCTGCTGTGAGCTGCGCTGATATAGAAAACACATGCTCCACTTTAAGCTGCAGTTTCACTGTACACTGGCAGAAGTGTCTTGAAAGTGTCTGAAAAGACCAGCTCCTCTGTGGTGTGCACTAATTAAAAAGAAAGTAAACCACCAAAGGCTTGGCACTACAAACCAGATGGAATCAAGCTTGTTTAAAAGTCCTCTTATTCAAACGCTTCCTGCCCATATTGTGCTCAAACTTACTTTCTAGCAAAATAACCAGATCAAGAATACTAATTATTTTATTTTCTTGGCTTCATTTTATTTTTAGCAAGTTTATCCAGGATAAATATTCTGTTTAAAATCAGCAGGCAGCCGCTTACATTTTTGGGGCAGTGTATGACACCTACCTCATTCTCTCTGCAGCAGTTGGCATATTAATTGTGAGTACCCAAAACATGAAGCACTTGCTGATAACTTGTTCCTGGTTTTTTGAAATGTCCACTACAACCCCCTCAAACAGAATTTCACCTGTTGTGGCTGAATGAGGAGTCCTTTATATCCTTGCAAACTGCAAAATACACCTTAACCTGACTTAACAGAAGTAACCTGACTTACAAGAAGTAACATTCCCCTGTTTTTACCTCTGTCCTGTAATTGTGCTATGGTAGACCTTCATTGCTTATGTGCTATTTATCAAGGACATTACCACATTCCCACACTATGCAGATCCCACCCAAACTGTACATGCTTTGGAGGAGAGCTCTGAACTCTAAATGGCCAAACACAGAAGTCACTGTAGGAGTGAGGGCTGGCCAAGAGGCTCTGAGAGCATCACAACCTAGAAGTTCAAGGATGAATGCCGCAGACACACAACACCCTGGTTGAGAGGCCACTGTGTCCAGCTAACTCAGAACTGCAATGCCAGCAGCTGCAGTTCCCTCCTCTGTCAGCCAAGGCAGTCTGGCACATGAAGGGTGTTTTATGCACTCACCAGAAACACACAAGTGAGGGTATGACTTTTCCACATAAAGAATATCCCTCGCTCAAGGGGAATTACTATGTTTTTCTACAAATAGCCTTAAATATTTAAAATATTTGCATATTTAATTCTATTTACAATATTGCTGAAGAACATAACAGAATCCCAGAGTAGTACAGAACATCATGGAATGTTGCCTGCAAAAAGGCATTAAGTTGAGCTCTTGCTACCGTCCTACCCCTCCCCAGGGATAAGACAGCCTTGAGCAGGATGTCACAGCTCCTGAGCACAGTCCCATGTACAGAAGGCCTAGAAAAATACGTGCAATTTTTCCCATTTCAGACCATAAAATTCACCAGTGTATCTATGGTGAAATAGAGTACTGACCCATTTATAAAAGCAGGCATCTACAGCACACAATGAAGTAACAAAATACAGAGGTTTATTGGTAACTGCATGTTCTGTCATTTGATTTCCAATCCCCTTCTGTCCCAGATAAATGCTCAGATCAATCTTACTTGAAGAACTGAAAACATTGTTTAGAATCAAAAGAAAGAAATGCAAGAAATTTAACACAGTTTAACTAATTCAAGGCCTAGTTAGAAGTTGCTTTTTAAAAGACAGGCACTGAAGCCCATGAACATCAGGTACTAAATAAAAGATGCCAAATGCTTGGCATTGCAGATAGCATCAGCTACACCAGAGTCTGCAATGTAGGAAGCAGCTTCTGGTTGACTTTTCTACATGATAACTTCCTGTCAAATACTGGAACAAGGAACTGAAATGGCTAATGTGTCTCAGACTCAGCCAGAGACTGGAAAGCACAGACTCAGGAAGAGCTGCTAAGAAATACATGTTTGGAACTAACATAAGTTGATTTCAGGGTTGCCTTGTTTTCCTGGGGGGAAATAAACAGGCAGCTCCAAACCAATCTGAAAGGTACAAAGGCATTTGAATCCCTGCTTTCCATGGATGTTTATAACCTAGCACTGCCCCATATGTTTCACTGTTTGAAAAGGCAACTAAGTCTTAAAGCAGTTGCCCACTGCTGCTGACACAAGGGAACTGTGTAGCCTAGGAAGCATTACAATTACAGAGAGGTTTAGCACCAGCATCCCATCTCAATGGCAGCAGTTCCCAAGGAACGTGGGCTAGAACAGCAGTGGATATACACAATAAGGCCACTTGTTCTTTGGTGTACCTGAACAACACCTGTTTTGACACATCAGATTTAAAAGGTCAGTATTCAATATATTTAACAGTAAGCACCTAGAGTTAACATGCGTATATCAAAGTTCTGGATATGATCCTAAAATCCATTCAGAGAACAAACCCTCCCCCAAAAACATCTGTGCAAAGCACACACATCTTCCAAACATGATTTGCAATAGATTTTAGTAATACAAACCTTCTTCTGTTTGTGTTAGCTTTGATTTTCCAACTAAGGTAATCTACAGCAAAATCAACTACAGCTCTAGGTTGGGGAGAACTCACATAGCTCTCCCAACCTTACCAACAAAAATCTGAGACAGTCAAAGGCAAAAGTAAGGCTGATGTAAGACAGGAGAATTCACTAACAGACTCAGCACAGGCAAATCCAACAGGAAATTCACTGTGGTGGAGACAGGAGAACAGTCTTGGTTTCCATAGGGAGCCAAGTGAAAACCTGTGCTGAAGCTAAGCCTTTTCTACACAGGCTGGGTCAGAGTGACCTGTCTGACACCTAAGCATATTCTCCATGGTAAACTTCCAAGTTGCCTCTGTTCAAAGAGTACCATAAAGCTATTGTTTGCACCCACATCTTTACCAGAAAACATACAAGCAGTCAACTAGAAGCACCTACATGAAACAGCATGTTGGACTGCCACACATGAAGAGCCAGTCACAGTAATCAGCATATTACTAAAGGCATCCAAAAGACCTGAATACCTGGGGACGGGAAGACCACAATCTTTACAAACATATGATGGTTTATGAGTATAAAAGAAACTTTCAGCATATTTTGTCCTTGTATTACAAAACATGTGCTGCAAGCAAGAAAGGAGAAAAAGAAGCAATGACTGAAGACACTCTTAACTATGGCAGCACTACTTGTTCCAATGGAACGTATTTACATTCACATGACTGCAAGTCAGCTCACGCTGTGAAGCTGCATCCCATTGCCCAGGCGAAAGCCCAGCCTACCAGCTGTACTTCAGAATCTTCAAGTGTGACCTTCAGGCCCCTTCACAATGTTTGACATGTTGACTGTATGGATAAGCCTGACTCCACAAGAGCGTTCTGAGCCACAAGCTAGCTAAGAACCTAACAGTCTGAGAATTCATCACTAAGTAGCACTGATTTTTCACAACGTTACACTAATGTCTGGCTCTGCCACCCAGCCAGGCAGGCCAATACTCACATCTTCCACAAGGCACCCATTCCCTTACCAAATCACCAGGTTATCCTTCCTATGCACTCTAACATAACCCTCATCCATCTGCCTAAGAATCTATTCACAAGCAATAGTGTATAAACTGACCTCGCCACCACAGACAAGAGTTTCTCCATTAGTGACAGTGACATGATGTCCCTAATAGAACGCAATGCTGGATTTCCCCCCTGGCGGATTGAGGACTTTGTTGTGCGAACGTGGCCTTGGCCCTAGTCGGGGTTCGTGATTGTCTATCTTGGATTCTGGCTCCTTGCATTGCTCCTCTTTGCCCAGAACTTTTTTCTCGCCTCCATCTTCCAGGTGCGGTTTGATATTTTCTGTAGCTACATTAAAGAAAACAGATTAGATCATCAGCTCACTCACTATTCTGTAGTGCACGAAGTGCCTCATCTTGTCAGCTGCATTATTTCCCACATCCCCATCCATAGCATACCAAGGTTTTTCATTACCTGTTCATTTTCCCTGAAGGAAACGTGCTAAGAAAAGAGTTTCACTTTTCACAACAATTCTTCTCTTCCTTCTGCAATCTTTCTAATCTTTCATATCCTTTTTAAGGATATGAAGACTGAGCAATATACCTTCAGAATTATTTTGGCAGTTGCAGGCAATTAAGAGATACAATGTACCAATCCTTTCATACTGAGCTTGAAAGCAGGGTTCCCATCATTCTTTAACAATTAGCTGAGCAATAATAAATTCCGTCAGTCAGCTGTTTATTATTTATAACTACAGAAGGCCAAAATTAGCCATTTCAAGGAGATGGCGAGAACGGAAGTAGTAACCTGATGTTTTGCCATATACAGATTCCGTACATATCTGTATACACACACATGGTACCAAGCAAAGTCTAAACACACAGACACAAGAGTATCATGACTCACATCTGTGTTCTCCTCAATACGAGGACGAGAACCATTTCCCTGAGATAAGCGATTAGATTTCTGACTAAACTTTTCAGTCATATTATCCTAGAAGCATGAGACTAAGGCTAGTGTTTAACCAGAAACACAAGAAACTTCCTTATAGCTTATCCTCCCAAAGAGAACAAAGAAAATAGTTTCTCTTGCTGACCTTCTAGCTTCTTTGGTATTTCCTCTTCTTTCAAGACAATATGATCCTGCAAAGAAATCAAAAACTATCTTAGTGCATTACTGTTCTCAAATAGCAAGTCTGTCAGAAAAATCCTTCTGGAAGTTTTGCTTCATTTCTAAGCTTATAGATCACTGATCAAATAAAAGCAAGTTGTGTGCAGCCCTTCATCCCCTCCACTTCTACAGAATCCTAGAAGCAGGGGCACAAATCTTCTATGTTATGGCAAAGTGCACATCTCAGACAATTCATTGAAACATGGATGAAGAGGTTACATTAGATCATCAAAATGGTAAGCCCAGCAGTAGTGGGTTAACTGCCAGACTCAGTTTTAGAGACCTTCTCCAACCTTAAGGATTCATTGATTTTAAGATCAGGAATTACCATTCCTGTGTCAAGCACCTGCTATCACACAGGAAAAGTTGGTACACACAACTATAATACAAGCAGCCCTTGAAGACCGTATTTGTATGCAGTAATTCCTGTCTTCAGCAAACATCCCAACAGTCAGGTAATAATCAAAACATTTGAAGACCATTTCCCCAACAATCTAAATTGACTGTTGGAAATACAGAACCACACTTCAGAGAAGTGTGTCTTCCCACCTATGAAACTCAACTTACAGTACTTTTTGTAAATATGCTGTCTTCTTTACAGCTCAGTATATCCCACAATTCCAACGCTCTAATTAATGACATAAGAATTTCCACAATGGTGTCCTCAATTTAGTCAGGAATTAATGGGAATTAAAGTTACATTTCTAAAAAAGTAACTAAAAAGAAAGTGACCATCCCAATAAAGCAGTACAGAGAAACAAAACAAAGTCCTCTCCTGCACCAACAGCATTACTCCTGCCAAAACCTAGCTCCCAATCTTATTTTTCCTCCTCGTCCTTTCATGTGGCTGCAACTATTCAGAACATGCATAAGAAGAAAGCACTCTACAAACACCTAAAATTTAAGGGGAGAAAAACAAAAGGCAAGAAAGTTAAATTGGACTGATCCTTTCTTCCTAAGCGTCCAGAAAAACTAGACTGTTTTCAGCACAATAACAATTTCTGTCCTAGTTCCAGCCAGTATGGGGTTAATCTTTGTAGCAGCCAGGGAGGACATGGCCAGACCTGGAGTTTATTCTATACCACATCAGTTGCAGGGTGTGTGGTGGGAGGTGGTGGCTGAGCAGCTGGGGTATGCTGTGTTCCATGTGGTGAGCGCTCGCGTGTGAACTGTTCCTCCTTCTTCTACACTCTTCTTCTACAGTTATTAATTTTGTTGCTGTCACTGTTCTTTTCTTACTTCATTGCTATTTCCAGTAAATTGTTCTTATCCCAACCCATGATTTTTACCTTTTACCTCCAATTTCCCTCCTCAGACGCAGGGGGAAGGGGGAGGGGAATGTGAATGGTGCATGTTTTGTAGTGTTTTCAGTGGGAATACTAAACTGGTGAATACCATTCCTAAACCACATCAGTTTCGTAGAATGTTAAATTTCCGTGCTATTTGACATGCCGAAAACATTATCACCATAATAGCTACTCACTTATTAATATTTACTTAGAGTAAGGCAGCAGGTTGTAAATCTGTATATAGGGCACCCAAATACAGTAACTGGTAATGTATCCTGCTTTTTCCAAACCCAGATGTGGTCAATACTACAAGTAACTATTACACATCCCAGCTTTAAGATGAAAACTCAACTGTATAACCTATGTGTAGCAACTGTAACACTATACCAAGGGACACTTTTGTCTATCTTGTACCAATCAAGTAGCTGCTGGGCCTGACACCACTGATCCGAAGTTCACTTTTTCACTGTTGATCACTTTAGCCTAATCTGCTGAAGTGCTTTCAAAGTGACTGGAGATACATATTTAAGGGAGGTGTATTTAAGGGAGGTGAAGTGCACAGCCAGGCCTCACAAAAGTTTTGACTGTAGCTCACCAACTTCCCAAGTCTGCATCAAGATCACATCTGCCAAACTGCAGAATAAGGAGAAATATTTCCTCCCTATCCAGTTTAAATGCCTCTTGGCTCTGTCAAGAGCTCCAGCTGTACCTCACTTACAAGAAAGATCAAAGGCTTTTTTCTTTTCTTTTTTTTTGAACACACATCCACAGTCTAATTAGTACTTTTACAACAAACTGCAGAGATCTGATACACCCAAAATAACAAGCTATCAAAGAGACTTTGGGAATAACTGTCTAACTCAAAGTGACTCCATGAACATTCAGTTCTGCTCTTAGGGAGAGCACACACACATGAGAGAGCACAACAGGACCCTGGAGCTGCTGGCTTCTCAATCTGACAGCAACAGAAGTACAAATACCTTGGGTTTGTTCGGGTGTGCTCGCACAATGCTAGGAGAGACAGGAGACCCAAAGATATTGCTTGTCTTCCCACCAGGTGGATTCATGCGTGGACGAGGCTGAGCAGAACAATAGTCTTCAAATATGCCACTTTCTTTTCCTCCTGCAAGGCAGTTGTTAAGACTTTTTTTTCTAGATTAGTTTTATCACAGTATATTAAAAAAAACTTTTAAATATTTAATTCAAGGACTTCTACAACCCTGCTGCCTAGGGACTTCATCATATTTGGCTAGTTGAAATTCTTTGTTACAATTCACCTGCGGGTCTCAAATTGAGCTAACTGCTGATACAACTCTACAATAGAAGCAGTTTTCTTTTACCATTTCTTAGAACCTCAATTTGGGAAGAATTAAGACTTGAATAATGTGCTAAAAGGTCTGTGAACATGCAGATAACTGAAATATTCATATATTCAGAAGTCTGAAAAGATTTTTTTCTTCAAACCTACTCAGTATATAAGAATGCAACACAAAAAGACAGATCCCAGTGTTCCAGTTTAGGAGCACAAAACAATTCTATGCTGCAATACAGAGCCCAGTCACACAGAAAGAGGGGCCAGCTTTTACCTGGAGGATTTGTTCTTTTTGGAATGTTCTGAGGTTGTTCTGATGCTCCAAAGATATTGGATGCCATCTGGCGTGGCCTGCTTGAAGAAGACACTTCTTCTGTACTCCCAAAGAGATTACTAGAATCTCCCCCTGGGGGCTTCAGTACCCTATATCACAGAATGAGAAATAAGATACGAAAGTACATTTAAAATTTATAGCATTCAACATATTGATGTCCCCTTCCCATTCTCTCCTTGTATGTAACTATCCTGATTTTAATTTACTTTAGGTAATTCTGCTACCTCCATGAAGTATCTACTCTTCAAGAGCTATTTTAATATTCTTAAGTTCAGCACAAATATTGCCAACCTTCTGGTCAATCAACTTGATCATTAAGGTATCTATGATCACATGGAATGATCCTAACACTGCCACCTACACAAATGGCTACGCTATCTGTGGTGTTCCAGAAACAACAGAGTTTAAGAGAAGCTATACGATTAGGTTAGGATTTTAAAAATAACCATTACAGAATCAGACTTTATGCTAAACTGCACATACCAGCTTGGAATCTGTGATACAATTCAAACCCACTGACTTTTAAATAAAGGCAGACATTTCATAACTACTAAAAAATTTGCTAGTCTCAACCATCAGTTATCATAATAGCTGCTGTAGTTTAGAATGGAGAGACAGAATACCAAAAAGCCAATTCTTTAGTGGTCAAGCTGCAAATACATTAAAACTAAAGCTTTGCACCAGAGGATATCAAATGGATCTGCAGAAAAATTGGAGCTTACAGCAGAAATCATCTGACTTCTTGAAAACTTACCAAAAGTCATGCTTGTCCTTTAGCAGTAATTCCACAGTTAATGCCTAGGTCTTGTTCAACAGACTACAGGTCCTGCCCCAAAAAGGAACCAAGCTACTATTTGGGAGTAGAATTAGTGGAATTAATTGGAAAATTAACAGAAAAAGCACAGGAAAGAGATGAATACCTAAATATGGCTGGAAAGAAGTCCAGCAAAAAAAAAAGGACCTGGGAGTGCTGGTTGACAGTGGCTAAACATGAGCTGGGTGCGCCCAGATGGGCAAGAAGGCCAATGACATCCCGGCCTGTACTAGGACCAATGCGGCCACCAGGACCAGGAAAATAACCTCTGCTGGGCACTGGTGAGGCACCTTAAATCGTGAAGGCAGTTTTGGGCCCCTCATGACAGGAAAGACCTTAAGTGGCTGGAGCATAGAAGAGAATGGAGCTGGGGAAGGGTCTCGAGCACAAGTCTGATGAGGAGCAGCTGAGGGAGCTCCCCTCAGTCCCTGGGTGGGGGAACTCAGCTTGGAGAAAAGGAGGCTCAGGGGGGACCTTCTGGATCTCCACGACTCCCTGACAGGAGGGTGCAGCCAGGGGGGGTTCAGGCTCTGCTCGCAAGGAGCAAGGAACAGGACAAGAGGAAACAGCCTCAAGTTGTGCCAGGGGAGGGTATACTGGACATCAGGAGGAATTTCTTCTCAGGAAGGGTTGTTAAACATTGGAATGGGCTGCCCAGGGCAGTGGCAGAGTCATCATCCCTGGAGGTGTTAATGAAATTACTCAATGTGGCACTTAATGCTTTGGTCTAGTTGACAAGCAATCAAAGGTTGAACTCCCATGATCTCAGAGGGCTTTTTCAACCTTAATGATTCTGGGATATTGTATCAAAAATATTTTTTTTACAGTTACATCTACCAATTACCCACAGTCTTAGCAGCTGAACAAACATAGTAGCTCAATTATACTACTTCTAATCTGAACCCTTGATCTGGAACATAAAGTAACCTTTGCTTTTAAACCAAGAGAATAGTTATAAATTGCAAGATCTTGATCCCGCCCTACCTGAACACAATTCAAATGTCAGTGAATTATTACAACCCCTCCTCTCCCTAGCCCTCTGACAGCAGCATATCATTATAGGTGAGCTACACCGAACAGATAATGAAGTTCCTCTTGGTACCAAGATCTACTCTGGTTTAGGATTTCACAAAAGGAGAGATACTTGGCTGCTCTGTCAGAAAATGAGCTTTGTGTGCATTTCAGATCTCAAGACGCGGAATGCAGTTTTTGGCCTTTTGGGAAGGAGAAAAAAGTTCCTCTTTTAGTCTGGGAATAGTTTATGTAGACAGTACTAGCCTCAGAAGGCCTGCCTTTGCTGGCCAATTTCAATATTTTAATCCTCAGTATGACTGTGGATTCAATAAACGCCTTTAGCTTAAAGAGTAACTAGAATTTCAGCAGACAGGACAACTCCTTGTCCAAAGCACAGGTTAGATCAAAGCTTATTTATTTACAATTCAGTGTCAAACAGACTACAGGTCCAACTAGCCTCTGTGCTCTCCACATATTTTAGAAGACTTAAACCGACAATTAAAGCAGACATTGTGTAGGTAAATTATGTATTTCAAACATTCACAACAGTCCAGAAACCATGAGACAATTTAAGTATTTAAAGTGGAGAGACTGAAGGAAAAGAGAACTGTACAAAAAAGTAATTTGGGAGGGGGTCTCTGTTAAAATGGACTCCTCTTGCATTTAAATGATTTTTGACTTTACCTATTCTTTTCAACTATTTTTTACTGCATTTATTCTTTCTTGCATTCCAACTACACTAAGTGGACCAGCACAGAGACTGAAATGAAGTAAAAAGCTTATACAGTATAAAGTTTATACAGCTGGAGTCTCTTACACCCCAGATTCATTCAATTTACTACACTGTTTACTTAACACATGCCTATAAGCATAGGAGGGAATAATAAAAGGTTTAAGATCTATTGCAGAAAGAAATTCTACAGAAAATTCATTTTAAGATTAAAAGTCTTGATAATTCAGTAAGGAAACATTACCAAAATAAATCCAATATTGATTAATCTTATACTGTCCTCTTATTTTTAGCTTAGTATCCACACTATGAAAACCCTACTGTTGAATAAATTAACCAAAGGCATCGTTGGTGGTGCTTACAGGGTGGAAATCAGCACAAGTACCTTTTTTGCCAGCATCACGCAAAATAATGTCTTGACTCTACATACACAAAGTGGATTTACCACCTCAGTTTCAAGAACTTCAAAATGCTGGGAACTTTCCAACATTACATAAACTTTCAAATGACAGTGAGACCAGGTTAATAAAATTCAGACTAATACAAAGTCAGATAACTAAGTAATTCACAGGAATTACCAAAAATAACCTTGAAGTACAGCAACAAAGTCTGTCAGCTGATGTCAACAAAGAGGAGAGGGCTTTGCACTTGTTCCCTCCAACCAAATATGTGAGAGACTACAAAGCTATTTTCTTGCTGTGTAGCCTCTACTGCTGGCCTCCCTGTATTACCACATACTCAGTTCTACAGCAGTGAGACATGTAGGCCCCCCATACCAAGTAAGAAAATCAGATTTCACCTGTAAGTTCTACCAAATGAAAACAGCACGCTAAATTCAGCAAGCCAAGACGAGCTGCTCCAACAGAGTACACAGAAATTTAACACATACTCTAAAGTAACTTTAGTTTATACTTTATAGTCATTTTAGTTTACATCAGTATTATGCTAGTTCATATAGAGATATTTTTGTTTCTTGTAGCCAGGTATGTTGGGTCTTTCTTCCTTTGGGAAGGTGTTGTTTTACTCTTTCAAACGATGAAAAAACAACCCTTTGTCTTCTACAAAATACAAATCTGCCTTTCTCTCCCTCCCCTCCAGCAGACCAGAAGTTTGTCAACTCCTCTAAAACCGCTAAATCAAGAGCCCTATTCTGCAAGTTTAAAAGCCCCTACTAATTGCTTTGTTCTCTTCTGGTAGATTTGAAGAATTTTAATTAGTTCCTCTGATCTTTTTTTTTATCCCTACAATCTAACACACTTGAATTTGAATGCCCTTTCCTCATTAAGCCTTTCAGCCAACCTATGGAAGGCTTATCCATTACTTCAAGATGCCCTCTACATAATTTTTTTAAAATCCTGCCTGAAAGTTAAACACTGAAGTTTTACCAGTTTTCAGGCTGTTCTAATACAGTAGATAAGTGCTGCATTATACATAAGAGACTAGCAGAACGCAGGTGTGGAGGTTTAGAACTGCGGGCTCTAAACAAGACCAGAGGTCCTGGGGTGCTCTAGCTGTGGGATCAATAGAGCCTCACAGCTCATTAAACAGCTCGCTCACAAACAGCAAGCTGTATTATGCAGCCATGCTCTTGATCTGAAAGCTCCAAGATACTCTTCAGTGGCCCTGATGAGAGTAAAGAACATGAGTATTACACTTCCAAGATGGTTACATTTACCATCGTCAGCTCTTTGCAGTAGTTGTGAAACTGCTCATACACAGGACGAATCGAGAGTATGTTAATACAATGTATTTTTATAGTGCACAGTAGCAGCATGATACAACTCTGTCCTGCTTTGCTTTTAGAAGCTCTTAGACATGCAGTTCCATGTTTTATTTTGGAAAAGCAAAACCTTCCTTAAAAATTACAACGTGTCATTGTTAAAGTTTAATAAAATAAAACTAGGCAGTTAATTCGATTCAGCAAACTAATTGGATGCTCTATCACTGTACACATTTACAGATCACTAAAAACACATTTCATTGGACAATTAAGTGAAAGCTTTCACTTAAAATCTTCTTATCATTTATTTCCAACAGTAATACCCCTGTATTATGAAGTTCTCAAAATGCAAACACTCGTTTATAATTTTCTAGGCAAGGTTTTCACACTAGGAAGATTCCCCCCCCCCCCCCACTTCCACTGGTGGTGGTGATTGCTGCAGGGATTTAGAATTAGACTCAGTTTTAATTATAGCAACTTCTACATGCCAAGAACTGCAAAAGGATTTGCATTCTCGCTAAACAAAGTTTTGTTCAGGGAATGAACAGAATAAGCTGTGTCTTTAAACCAGGTACTTTTGCCCTTGATGGCACAGGCCTTGAGTCGATATAGTAAATGCCTCAGAGACCACGCTGCAAACCCGATAAAGGAAGTTCCTGCGGTGCTGCCGGTCTCTAGTGAGTGGCTCCAGCCTGCTCTCAGGCACCACAAACACACCCCGACACGGCAACGGGGAGCAAGCTGTAAGGCCATCTTTACTCGCTGTTAACTAACACGTTGCAATGGTCTGCCCGGAAACCCAATTTATGCGTTAAACGTGGTTTCAAAACTACCATGAGAACAAACACTTCTCAGAGACTACACCAAGGACAGACCATCATCAAAAGTCTTCTAAAACCAGATCACAGCTTGGAGCGACTGGAATGCGGGAAAACTTAGAGCATTCTTAGACAATTTCGAAACCCCTTCTCCTTCCCGCACACCACAGCCTCGGAGATTGATTACCCACTGTACTCACGCCCTGCGGTATTCAGGGTTATCTGCCCTCCTCCAAACAAAGCAATATACTTCAACTTCTTAGGGCGAAAACAAGCAGACATCTGCTTCTGCAGGCGTTTGTGCACAGAGAGTAGCTGGGGCGCCTCGCTCCCCGTCAGTAGAAACACGACGGGAGAAGGTGCTCCCCAGCGCTGGGCCTTTCTTCCTGCGCCGGAATCCCTGCAGGAGCTCTGGGGTCGGACCGGGCGCGGCACCCGTGGATGCCCCCGCCTGGCGCTGGGGCTCTCCCCGCTCTCCCAAGCGTGGCCTCAGCCCGAGGCAGCACTGACGGGACCGCAGTGTGGCCACTCCCCGCTCAGCCCCCGGGGCGAGAGACAAGTAAACTGAGGCACGGCGAAGGCACCAGCCGCGCGCTGGCTTCTATCCGGCAGTGCGGGAGGTATGGGGATCCGCTTCCGCTCGCCGAGGCGAAGAAGCCCCTCAGGAGGGACACGATCTCCTCGGCCAGACCCTACCCCCCCGCCCCACCCCCCTCTCCCCCTCACGGCCCTCAGTCGGAGCCCGCACCTCCCGCGCCCGAACAAAGCCCCGCCGAGGACTCCGCGCTGCCGCACGGCTCTTTCCCCCGCCCCGCCGAGCGTCTCCCGCCGTCCCACCTAGAGCTAGGCTTGGCCGGCTCGGCCTCAACGTCCTGGAACATGGTGGCAACCAGCAGCTCCGCTCCTACCTCGCCGCGGGGAGAGCCGGCCGCACCGCCTTGCCCGACCATTGGCCGATTCAGCTGCCCATCATGACGAGCAACCTATCGAACGCAGTTTACCCGCTCGAGATCCCGCCTGTTCGACCAGACTCGCAGAGGGAGGGAAGCGTAAAACGATCCGCGTCGGCGCTCATCCTGGATGCCTTCCATTGGTTGCACTGCCCGTCCGTCAGAGGAAACTGCACATCCATTGGCTGGAAGAAGGACGGGGGTGAGCAGCGGGAGGGCATTTAAAACGACGGGATGCGGCTGGGTGTACGGGCTGTAGTAGCGGAGGGGCATCCGCTTCTAATCTGGACCTTGCTTTAGTCGGGACCTTGTGTGAGGGTTTCACCTCGAAATGGCGATGCAAAGCAGAAAACAGAAGAAGATCATCGTACGGAGTAACCTTAGGGAGGTCTTCGTAACCTGCTGCCGTCCGCAGCGTTTCCGAGTTCGAGGATACTCGAGCAGCAGCCCCGAGCCCGGCCCGCACCCGGCAGCCTTCGGCATCCCCTCAGGCGCAGAGGGAGCGTTGCCCGGGGCAGCGCGGGAGATTTAAGCATCTCCAGGGGGCGTGGGCGACCCGGGCGAGCGAACAGGACATAGAGCAGGAAGGGCGCTACAGCGCAGACGGTTTCTGATCATTACAGTTGCTGAGAGAACTCAAAAAAAATGGGTGCCCACTCAGCAGGGAACTGAGTCCCCTAAGCCCACCGAAAAAGATGCGGTGTCTCAGACTAAAGTCCCAAAAAAGCATGCAAAACATGTTAAAAACCCCATGTAGCCACCAGGCTTCCGGCTGTAGCTAATGCCTGAGCCTGTATCAGTGATGGGCAGCTGCATCAGATATGACTAGGTGGATGACCTGCCCAGCCTGGTAGCAGAGCTACAAGACAAACTAGAAAGGCTGAGAAGTATTAGAAAATCAGAGAGAGACATAGACAGGGAGGCCAGAGCATGGTCCCACCAAAGACAGGCTCCAACAGAAAGGAGATCCTCTATCCATCCCTGAGCAAAGAACAGGTACCAGTTGTGAGGTGAGAAACAAGTGGAGGGCAGTCCATACTGGGGAAAGCAAGCAAAATTCTTCTTTGCTCTTTTGCTTTTCCCTCACAATACCCTCATAGGCAAACTCAAGGAAAGTAGGTTGGATGAGTGGACAGTGGGCTGGATTGAGAACTGCCTGAGTGGCAGATCCCAGAGGCTTGTGCTCAATAGAACAGAGTAAGGTTGGAGACCTGTCACTAGTGGGTTTTCTGTTGGGCTCAGTGTTGTATAACTTGTTCCCCAATGATTGGATGAAAGAGCAGATGCCTCCTCGGCGAGTTCACTGCTGATACAAAACTTGGAGGAGCGGCTGATACTTCAGAGGGTTGTGCAGCCCTTCAGAGGGACCTCAACAGATTGGGGAGATGGGTTGGAGAGAAGAACCTTCTGAAATTCAACAAGGGGAAATGCAGGTCCTGCACCTGTGGAGTAACAGCCCTGGTCACCAGTACAGGCTAGGTCACCAGTACAGGCTAGGAGCTGATCCACTGGACAGCAGTGCTGCAGAGTAGGACCTGAGTGTCCTGGTGCACAGTTATCTGTCACTGACCAGCTGTGTGCCTTGGGGCTAGAGAAGGACAATGCTGTCTGGGCCTTAGAAAGAGTACTGCCAGCAGGTCGAGGGAGATGATCCTGCCCCTCAACAGCCCTGGTGAAGCTACATTTGGAGCATTATGTACACATCTGGGCTCCACAGTACAAGAGAGACATGGAGCTCCTGGAGCAGTTCTATCAGAGTGCTACTAAGTTGGTCAAGGGTCTAGAGGATCTCTCTTATGAGGAAAGGCTGAGGGAACTGGACCTGTTCAACCTTGAGAAAAAATGGCTGAGAGAGAACCTCATTTGTGTGTATAAATATCTGAAAGGTGGGTATCAAGAGGATGGACCAGGCTCTTCTCTCTGGTGCCAGCCAGTAGAACAAGAGGCAAAGGCAGCAACTGATGCCCAGGAAGTTCCACCCAAACATGAGGAAGAACTTCACTGTGCAGTGGCTGAGCACTGAACAGGCTGCCCAGAGAGGGTGTGGAGTCTCCCTTACTGGAGATATTCCAGAATCATCTGGACACAGCCCTTTGCCATGTGTTCTGGAATGACCCTGCTTGAGCAGGGAAATGGGATCAGATCACTGTGGTCCCTTCCAACCTGATCAATTCTGTGATTGTTGTATGTCGGGCCCCTATGCCTCATCTGGCCTTATCAGTGTGCACAGGGGATGGCCACCACAGTGTTGAGCAGAGTCTGGCTGCTGTGATCCACCTTGCTTCCTGGCATGTATCCATGGTTTGCTCACAGCTCTGCAGCTGAAGCATGGGATGACTGTCACATGAAAGCCATTAGCTGCCTGGACAACCTGCATTGGGAGGAGATGGTATAGCTGCACTTGCAGAGCCAGCATTTGCATGGCCTTTCGAACCATTTTTCATTGACTGTAATATTACAAGCTAACATTTTCAGCTGAAGGTTTTATTTCACAGCTCTACAGCTTTCCATATGTCAAGAAGTAAACTTAGAGGCATAAATTTAGCAGCATACTGCTGCTTTTGTTTTGAAGGACTAAAAAAACCAAATAAAATAAAGCCAATAAAAAAGCATGAAAAATATGTACTATCATTGCAGTATCTTGTTTAGGTAATAATTTTTCAGACTCATTCCTTTTGTTTTTACAGTCTTAAATTTTGGTAATTAAGGGCAAAATTAGCTGATTTGTGAGAGAAGATTTAGTAGCAGCTTTGACAGATGGTGGAAAAGATTTGAAGGTCTTTTATGCTGACAGAGGCTCATAGCCAGGGGAGAGGAGAAGCTGCACAGAAAGAGCTCAAACTTGGCCATAGCTCAATTTTCTCAGTAAACAGGTGGGAGAGATGAGTATGCATTTTGGATAGGAAGGAAGTATCAAAATATTACTAATAAAACTTATGTTGAGCTTTTTAAAACATTCTTAATTTCTGATCGATTATGCACTTGCACTTTCTCAGTGCAACATTAAAGCTGCCTTTTTGTATGTCATAGAAACCAAAATCCTAAAAGTGTACAAAAAGGAGTTAGCTACTGACCTAGATCACAGGAACTTCAGGCCTCGAGCTCAACTTGCTCAAAGCAGGGTGTGCTGGGTCAGCCCACTTTTCTATGGGCTTTAGTTAGTTTTATCTTGCAAAGCTCTGAAGACAGACTATGAAACCCTATCAGGGCTTCCTGTTCTTGAGTGTCCTGGGGTGAAAAGGTGTTTCAGGTAGTGGCTGTATAAAACATGATGGCCTGAATACAACCTCCACAGCTGAGCTTCCCACCATCTGAAACTGTGAATGGAAAAAAAACCCCGAAACCCCCAAAATATACACTACAGTTTTTATTGTACCTTCTTGGTGGTGGTAGTTGGGATTTTTTTTTTTTGGGTGGTTTTCTTGTCTGTTATTCTCTCTTTCTCCCCCTTGTTACTGGTGCCCATGGCCCCAGACAGGCTATTCACGATAACCAGCCCTCTGGTTTGCCGCATTTCTGAAACTCACCATGAGCTGACACTACTGAGAACGGAAGCTAAAAAGCAAAAACAACCCTACCAAAATTTTCTCTGGTCATGGTGAGAATCATCAAAATTCTGGGATGGGAGAGGCCAGTGGGAGTTAAGTAACTGATTTCACTGCAATCAAATTACCTTGAAAGGCTTGGCCTTATGGACAAATCTTAACCCCCACCCCCACAAGGACACGATCATGTAAATAAAGCTTAAATGAAAAAATCGGAGAGGACATGAACAGCAAGGAACACACTGGACGCAAGTTAGACCAAGTATTAGTATGTATTTATGCACAAGAATAAAAACAGCTTTACAAGTTGAATTGGAAATTTAAACAGAAGTAGTTTAACAGCTTTTGTATATTATATTAAATAACCAAAACACCTTTTTCCAAAATTGGTAAAGAATAAATAATATAATTTACAGTATGGTACAAAAAATAATCAGTAAGGACAAGCATTTTGCTTTATACATACACTATATAGGTATATTTATAATCTATACAACAAATTCACATCTCAAACAAGCCAGAAACCTTAGATGATATGGCTTAACTATTATTAAAAGAAACAGCATTACATTTTGCTGCCAGAACCATAAGCTCTAAAGCAATTATGTTTCAATAATTAATGATAACTTATTGCCGTAGTGCTTGCCAAGGTTTCACTTAGTTAACATTTACAAATTGCTGTGAAATTAACAGATTGAAAGGTTTGAAAAGGCTAAAAAAAGTGCAGTACTTTCCTTATAAATGCATCTGAAGTCTGAGTGTAGAAAACAAAATGCAACTGAATTTCCACTCTGGGATCTGCTGTCAGTAAATGAGATGTCTTTATAGGTTAGATTTGAATCAAGCCATTTAATTCAATTTAGAGAGGGTGTCAAAAAAAGGCTTAACAATGCTGTATGAAAACCAATTTTACTATTCCTATGCTTAGTAGATGTAGTGATATAGGATAAAATGGATTGTGTGAGTGATCAGGATGCAACACCCTGTACAGATCTCTGTCAGTGTGTGCACACACACCTGGGTGGATCCAGCCTTGGGCTATTGTACATTACCCAGCCCATGGTGATGACACACCGAATCTTCTGCCACTGACCTTGTCAAATACGCAGAACTGGCTTGTGGTCACTGAGAGGGAAAAGCTGAGAGCAGTTAATCCTAGACCTGGAGGCTCTTAGTGTCCCTTAGTCCTCTCTAACACCTCATAGTGCCCCAGGAAGGTACTAACCTAAAGAAGTCACTTCTGCCTCAGAAATGATACTGTGTGCATTTCAGTGTCACTTGCTTGGATGTGTGTATAGCCTGACATTGTCCCTCATATAGATTTTGTTATTGTTGTTGGGGAAGCTGAAATAATTAAAATAGAAGAAGTTTTGAGTATTACCGCCTGCCCCCCCATCTGTGCATACACACGCATGTGTGTGCGCACGCGCGTGTATATGCCACCTCCTTAGCAGTCTCAGGCACAAGCTGATGATGACTACTATTGTAAAGCACATTCACCTAAAATCTAGAGCTGGTCTGATCAGAGATGTGTTTAAATGGCCTTTCCCATTGTAAGAGTAACAAATACTGCACAAATTCAGAATTATCACAATGATCTTATTATTCTTAAGTTCTTCCATTGTCCTCAAAGGGCTTTATTCTTAAAAAGCAGTTTGCAATGCATTACATTTCTGAAATCAATTTCTGCTTCATAATGCCAACTTTTAAGGGTCTGATGCCAAACACATTTCTAACTCAAGGATTCTGAGTGCTGAACTGATTTGTGTAATTTATACTCCGTTACTACTGGGTGTTATTACTGGGAAGTTATGTCCTTCCCTCTGCGTAGGCTGAGGCAAGGCAACTGACAGCTCCTTGTATCATATGCAAAAAGCCTTCATGGATCAGGATGAGGTGCTCTGCTCTCTACTCCTGCGGCAGGTGCAGCAACACTGGCCTTTATTCTAGGCAACTTGAGAGCCAAGCCCAGTGTCATATCCACTGGCTGATGTTACCAGCATCAGTAGGGAAGATGAAAAGTTTGTCAAGTTACAAATACACTGGAGACTCTCACATGACTCTTGCAATATTTAGAAGTTTGAGAGTTCAGATTTCTTTTTAGACAGTACTTGATTAGAATGTAACACATTTCCTCCTGCACATTCTGTAATCCACAGTCATAGTAGGTGCCTTCTACTTTTGTCCTGTAAATCTTAAGGATTTCTGGAGACGTAGAATATAGAATAATCAGCATTAGTAATGGAGGAACCCAAACCAAGAGGGAACAATCTGGGAAAGTCCAAACCAAAATACAGCTAAATTCTACGTAAAACTGAAAAGTTTTAGTAGGTGTGACTCTTGAGATTAACAGGTGTCTTCTCCATACCAAGGGGGAATGCTCAGAACAAAACAGGCCCCAGCACTCATTTTTGCGACAGCCTTCAACTTTTCCTATTCCAGGTTTATGTGATTTCCTGACAATTTTGTCAGAATTCTCAAATTAGGCTCTGTGTGCATCAGAAAACTTGTTCAATTTTCTCCTAATGACAGAAAACACAAGGCCAACTCCATAGAAGCTAAAAATCATCTGCCTAAAGCAGGGTGAAGGGACTGGTCGAACAGCAAAGAGACTCAGTGCATTGTGAGCAAGTTTCAAGAGACTCCCAGTCAAAGAAATGCCTTGTACAAGTAGGTAAAGGCAGGCAGAACTACATCCACCAAGTATAGTGCAAGCTGGGAAATGAACCCACGATAGTAACCTACGGGATGGAGAAGGTTTGTTTATTCATTATTAATACAAAGTTGAGGTGTATATAGAAGCAGCCTCTTAGAAAAGTTGAGAGCTACTCCCACCAGCCAAGGAACATCCTCTAACTGGAGAAGCAAACAAGTGCTTACAAAAGGGGCACAACATGGGTATTCTTGCTCAGGACAAGAAAGGAAAGAAGAAAGGAAAAGGAGTAAGAAAAGTTTCCTGAGTTATAAAGCTAGAATTGACAGACAACCAGCTCCCCAGAAATTAACTATGGATTAACTATTAACTTGCTATCCTGTTGAACCCATTGGAATCGGTATCTGGGTTGTTTCCTACAGTAAAACACAACATTAAATGCACAGGGATTTCAGAGAGGGAGTGCCAGACCCACTCATGCCTGGGAGTGACTGTAATGAAGAATGATGCTGAGGTACTACAGAGTGCTTGGAGTTCACAGAAAAAAGAGGAAGTAGGGAAGGACTAAGGGATCAAGCTAGGACTTGACACTTCTCTTCATGACACAAAACTGATCTCCACTGCTTTAGCGTTAACCTAGTATTTGTTCCTATACATTACAATATTCTTTCCTATTTCCTTTTCCAGGGAAATCCTCAGTTTTTGTGAAGATGACAATATTTACATGTTTCCAGGAAGGCCAAGACTAATTATGACACAGTTTTCCTAGTGTAAGCTCTTTTGCCATGTGTCCAGACCTAGAAAGCAACTGTTCTTCAGGGAGAGCAATAAAGCACTCTCCCACTCACAGGGTAAACTGTGCAACGTGCTGAAGAATCTTAAAGCTTAAGAATATGAGTGCAGTCAGGGTGATGATGATGATGATTGTGATGTGATGGGGTTTAAAAGTAGGGCATCCAAGCAGCAGAGCAGGAGGGTGGATCAGAGCTCCCCTACCAAACAAGCAAGCAGGTGTGAGCCCCACTGGAATAGTCAAAGAGCCAAAGGAACAGAGTGGTCTGTAAGAACACAGCATTGCGGAGTGGCAGTGACCTGGACAGAGCTCAAGAACTTCAATTTGACTGAATGGTAAGAAGACCGCCAACTAGGACGTGTCAAGATACACAATGGTTCCCCCTACCCACCCCTACCCTTCATCCTCCACAACTTTCATGTGCATCCAAACGCATGGCATTTTGATTGCTATGCAAACAATAATTCATAAACAGGAGCTTGTGGCAATCCCATCCCTACCTGAGCTGCTTGCTTAGGCCATTCCAAACTATGAGTCCAGGACTGCCCCACAAACCTGCAATCTTACATTGCTGATGCAGGGACACACTATCTCCTGCAATATTATTCCATGTTCTGTTGTTGCCAGCATATTGCACATTCCAGGACTTGCAAGTACTTCTTGAGACCTTTGAAACCAATGCTTCTCTGTTAGAAAGAAGCACACAGGACAAGGATAACTCAGCCTCAGCTGCTGCCCTCATCAAGTTCTAGCTCTGCAAACTCCAACTTAGCTAACAGCCTGCACCAGCCTGCCAGTCATTCCCTTACTGCGACAGATCCCCAATCGGGGGACCACCACCTCCTCCATCAAACAGGATCTCCCTGCGAGTTGGCTCAGGTATAGACAGTTCCTGGGCAAGGTCATTAAACCGAGATATGTAATCTATGCTGTTCTCGTTCATCATGCAAGCCAGCTGGGAATCCACCACCTGGAAGAGACAAGGAGAGAAGAGATGAGCAACATGTCAGTGGCAATTTCATGGAATAACTGAGGTTGGAAGGGACATCTTGAGAGCATTTTATCCAACCATCTCACTTGAGCAGGGTCAGCTAGAACAGGCTGCCCTGGACCTTGGTGGGCAGTTGGTGAATTATCCCCATACACAGACATTCCAAAACTCTCTGGGTACTCTGTTTCCATGCCTGATTACCTCAAAATAGATCTTGTCTTCAGGTGGAATTTAATGTGTTTCAAGTTTTGCTTGCAGCATCTTGTCTGGCTCCCTCAGCTTCACTCCCAGACTCTCCTCATATGAAAGAGACACTTTATCTCACTTGACCTGAGTTAGAGAACAGCTCTTCTCATCCACAACTAAATGGATGCTTCTAAAAAATGTAACCACCTATAGTCTCAATGAGCCTTACTTGCTCCAATTTAGCATTAAGGTGCACAGGTAGATAATCTAAAGATGTTACCTCTACCACAAGAGCTACTCTCCTGCTCTCCTAAACATGGAAGCTTACCCCATTTTCTTTTAGAGGGAGTTGGCAATACTGAGGGCTGCAATGTCACTTCAAAACCATGCAAATAGATTACCATATATTTCTTTAATTAGAACACACCTTGACAGCTTCTCACCACCAAGCAAACAGAATCTTTATATTTATGCCAGAAAGTGGATCCCTGTTTCAGCGGAAACTGCCAACGTCACACTAAATCAGCACGAGCTTGCTGCAGCTCCTGGTTACATGGTCTGTACAGAACCTTCTTATCCAAATCCAAAGGGCAATAGAGAAATGACACACTCCTTCCATGAGGGCAAGTCCCCAAGAAATTACAAGTTATGTGATGTTGTACTGAGTTAATAACTAAACTGTGGGATAACTGAGACTGGAAGGAATCTGAAGAGGTCTCTAATTCAACCACCTGCTCAAAGCATGTTCACCTATAAGGACAGACCAGCTACCGGGAGCTTTATTGATGTGAGCCCTGGAAAGCTCTTAAGACAGCCACTGCATAACATTTCTGGGCAACATGTTTTCTTGCCTGCCTATCCTCAAAGTGAAGAAGTTTTTCTATAGATGTAGCAGAACTTTTCTCAGTTCAGCTTTTGCTTGTTTCTTCCATGTCCCAGCACCATTCTGTATAGGGCTTGCTGCATCTTCCCAATGACCCAACTGCACAACATGGGTAGGCAGCAGGGTCCCTCCCACCCTGAAGCCTTTTCTAGGCTGAACAAGCCTAGACATCACCTGTTCTTCACCACCTGATCCTCCTGGTAAACCTCAGCTGAATCTGCTCTGGTTAATCTCTCTCTCCTATATACTGGGTGTTCAAAACTGGTGACAATATTCTTGGCATGGTCTCACAGCAGGTAGGCTCTACGACTCTACAGAGTACAGCATGTAATAATTATATTGTTCAATATCCTGGCCATGCTCCTATTACAGCTCATGACATCGTTGGTCACCTTTGGTTCCACACCTTTGGATTCACCCTGGATCACGCTCAGCTCGTGTCTATCAGCATATCCAGGTACAGCAGAGCTGCTTCCCAGACAGCCAGTCCCCAGCTGATACTGCTGTGGGGGTTATTCCCTTATCATTTTCTAGGGCAGGGAATCTCTTTGCATTTTCCTTGCTAAGCTGCATAATGTTCCTGCAGCTCATTCTCCCTATCTGTCCCTCTGAAAGGAAGCTCTGTCCTTAAGTGTGTCACAGCCTTAAAAACTACTAGGCTTCATTCTACCCCTTCAAAAGAGTTCAAAACAAAGGGATAGCTCTGTCAACAGAGACAGTAATTCAGCAGCACAGAACCTTCTGCCATCCTTTCAGGTGACTTGGTATTAGCCATGTCCTACTTCTTCCTTCTGGACCTATTTGCTTTTTCCTACCAGAATCCCAACTGTATGGTAGCTGCATCACTATTAATCTCTCTTATCTTTAGCACCTTCAGTTCTTGCTCTACAAAGCAGGACACACACAACAGAATGATAGACTCTTTCTCTGTCAAAACAAAGGTATATCCAACAGGTGAATATGACCTCCCCCAGCAGAAAGAACCTGGGCTGAAGGCACTCACAGCAGCTTCTCCCACCAGCTCTGGTGTCGGGTAATTACTCTCAGATAATTTTACATCTTTCTGTTATGACTGTAATCCTCCTCAACTGAGCTAAAGTGCAGGTGTCAAAGCATCTCTGCCTTTCAAGTATCTCAGGAGGGTCTGAGGGATAGTACCCAGCAACTGTAACTTCCAGCACTGCAAAAGGAAGCAGACTCTGAGTGTAATTTGCTGACATACCTCTGCCACATCTGCCAGGGACCGCGACACAAAGGAGTCTCGTGAGTTTCCATCCAGCAGGCTGGGTCCCAGTAAGGAGGTGCCACTGGTGCTCCCAACTGGAGTTGGTAACATTTTTCTTCCCTTCTCTGGGGAGATGAAACTTGCTACAAAGAAAAGGCACATCAGTAAGTCACTGCACTGAGTGTTCTTAACTGGGGGGGATAAAAAGAAGGACAAGGAAATTCAAAATGCAGGACAGATATCCATTTCTTTAATCTTTTAAAAGTTATGTGTTACTAGCATTGATACCATCACCACACTGCTAAGAGTAAGGAAACTCATTACACTGGCCTCATGAATTATTAATTAAAAAAAACCTCTGAACAACTAAACCTCAACCAAAGCCAGTGAGTGACCTCATGTCTTTGAGATAGTACTTATGAAGCACACAACAAGGTCTGTTTTTCCACCAGCAGAGCCAAAGACATCTGTTCATTTTGGCACAACAGTCCAAATGTCTCACCCTAATGGATGAGTCAGGCTCCAAACAGACTACAAGGAACTGCCAAGGAATTACTTGTCCCAAGCTACGGGCCCCATTCTAGCAACGGGGTCTTTTCAGGAACAGACTTATAAAGAGAGAGAAAATGTACTCAAGGCAACACTGTGGAAACGAAAGGAAGAAGTATTTGGAATAATTCTACAAATGTCTTACTGGGTTTATAATTTTTCAAAAGATTCACTTTTGATAAACAATGTTGGTTTTTTTTGTTAACAGGAAAGCATTTTGGTTGCACTCCTCTGCATCTAGACACTTACAGAACAAGCTGCTGAGGGAGGAGTCTGTGGAGTCATTGGGGTACCACTGGGGATCATGGGTGGGAGACGCAATCCAGTTCTGCTGAGGACTACTGGATGGGGACGGAAGACTTTTGGAGCTGTCACTGCCATTCAGCTTTGCAGGAGAGAGAGAAACACCTTCACCTGTAAACCAATGTCAGAGATCACGAACTGAGTCAATATGGTAAAGCTACAAACATACTGCAACAATTTTTGTTTAGAAAGGAAAAAAACCCCAAACAACAACAATAACCCCCCTGCACCATATTTGCTAGAAAATAAAGGTCAGGCACAGAATTTTATTTCCAACAGCTATTTGGAAACAAACAAACAAAAGAAAACCAAACCCACAAAAACCTCATAACCCAAGAACTGCTTCCTGGAAAAGTTTCTGCTGCTATGTAAGATATCAGGGATTTTTTTTAAGTTGATAAGCAGACTTTAGCTAGTCTTGGACTTACTGTATTGGCCAGAGCTGATGGCTATTTCAATGATGGAATCACTGATCTGAGTGGCAGGTTCGCCTTGGGAAAGCACATCTTCAGGTGGTCCAGGCAGGGAAATATCCAATAGAGCAGAAACATTGGGAGGAGAGAGCCGAGTACTGGAAGCTTCTGATGAGGGAAGTGGAGGGGGGGACAGACCATTCTGGAGAGAAGCCTTGGCCAGTTCTGGCAGAGAAAGGATTGATGTACCCTGTTGCAAGAAACAGAATTAACTGTTCATAAATTTATTAAGAACTCGGAAAACTAAAAAGCAACATTTTGGCTCTTGAATATCAGATTAAAACCAGACTTCTAAAGGAAAAAATCCAGTAGATAATATGCCTAAATTAGAAGAATATACTATTAAGGTAATAAATCTGTATTATTTTAATGAAAAGTACCTGTAAACATAAACAAATACGCTTCAGCCCATATACTGCCAAATCATCTGAAAATATATGAGTCTGTAATTTTCTGAAGAACATTTAAAACAGTCTACATAACAGAACAAGCATAATCTTAAACTTAACATGATTTTGATAAATCTACAAGATAGTTCCAAATAGATATGTATGGGAATGCACAAGACTGATAGTACCTTGGACCTTATTAGCATAAAAGATTTGATAAACAAATTGCCTTGGCAAAAGCAAATGGAACTCTGAGATTGAGTCAAGATTGCAAGAAGATCCAATCAGACAGTTTTCCGGGAAAAGAAAATTTCATTAAGCACTGTGAGCAAAGGAATGTTGGGATATGCATAAGTTTGTGTATTTGATTGTTACCTAATCTTTGTAGTAAACATTGCTAGTCTCCCGAAACAGTATATAAGTCCTTGTAAGTTCCCAATAAAATCAGATTCTGATGACCATTCAGTCTCCCCGTCTCTCTCCATCGCCGATAGATATGTATTAATTTGCCTTTGTATAGGTATAACCCCTTTAACTTCTGGAAGAGTATACAGATATTTTAAACTGGTAACTCACATTTATTCACTTTTTACAGCCAGACTTCCTGAAATTAAACTGATCTTTAAGGAGTCTCATTGCCAGTACCTCATCCTAGAACTGTGAAATATTTTTCTGATGTAGTGTATACACAGCTGTCCTAAGAGCAAGAACCAGAACCCAAGGCCCTGTTACCACAATAAATGCCTCATAGATTCATGTCCTAACATCTGTCCCATAAAAAAATCTTAATCTCCTTTACGCTCTCCAATCAAACTAATTTGACCTTTTTCACAGGCAGGCATCACATGGAGCATGGAAAGTGCTTCCACTGAAGAAAAGAAGAGCCTGTATTCTGAGGCTTAAAAATCCAGCACTAGGTCCTGGATCCCACCACAGAAAGAGTCTGGAGACAGGATAACACTCCTACAAGAGTGCCATCACAGTTACTCTTAAGTATCTGTCTATGTCTTACTGGATGCAGCACAATGAACAGTGAATCTCTGGGAAAGATGCTGACATTACAATCACACTTTTAGTCCTAATACTCCTCCTTTAGGGACATGGAGGCAGCAGGACTGCAAACTGATGGAATGTCTCCTTGTGATGTCTAAAATATAGACATAGATATAGCAGAGCAATTATAAACTCCTCCACTCTCTTAAGAGATATGTAAAGCTTATTTGTCCTTCACAGGTCAGGGACTGACAGCTTCATTTTGATTTCAGGGAATGGCACAAACACATATTTAAGCAGCTTTTCTAAATTTCTTTAAATTTCTTCAGATGCTAGGGATTTCATTTCCACCAGACAGTACCAGTGGTGCACAATTACCTGGGAGTATGGAGTTTTAACTAGCAATACCAGTGATATTTTCACAGAATATTACCCATTCCAGAGCACTGTTCCTTCAGCACACACTGTACCTGGAAGCCATCCTGCTCGGGCTGGGTCTGCAGGCTGATGTACGGCACCCGGCACCCTGGGCCTGAGCCCTGCAAGCACAACAGAAACCAGGTGAATGACCAGCCGGGGAGGGAAGAGATAAAGGCCTATCACCATTTATCGGTGTTCTTCATGCATCTCATGTCTTTCAAAATTGTCCATCAACTCCCTGAGAACATGACATGGACTGACATGGATTAACATGTATCTGGGTCTCGATTAAAAAAACAGCAAGGAGAAATTACAGTTTCCATTCCAAATACAATCCCAGAAAGTCCATGTCCAAAAAGCCCCAGATTCCCTCCTGTATTTCTGAAATGTCATATTATTTTCAAGCCAGATTTCTGGATGGCCAAGTTCAATGGTCTACCATCTGCAAACCATTTTACAGGATGGAAATTCATTCAATGAGATGATGATTTGATCCCTCAATCCCAAATACACAGTACACAACACAGACTGGGTCTGCCATGACAGCAGTGTCTAACAGCAAGCCCCAGGAGAAAGCTCACTGAGGAGTCATAATAATACAGCTTTTTTATACGATGAAAGAACAAGATTGTTAAGCACTTGAAAAAAGCTCGTTTAAGAGCCTCTGACCTCAACAGTGGTGATGGAGCCTCCATTCTGATGTGCTACTGCCGGCTCCTGCCCTGTCACTACCGTGGGCACTGCATCCGGTGACAATGGAGACACACCTGGCAAACCATCTGCATCCAGGACAGGCATGGGACTACCAGGGATAATGCCAGCACTTTTAGCTGCCAGGTCAATAGCACCTTGGATGAAACAAAAAACCAAAACCCATATTACAAGCTTCTTCTTCACTTTGTTACGATTCTCTAAAAGATGATTTTTTTAAACTTACCCAGAGTCAAAACTCAACCCATGTAAAAAGGCAGCAATGGTAATGATCTGATCATCTGGGTCAGCCGCTTCTCTGCACCAAGGGTAGTACTACTTTTAGCTAAAATGTTTAACTTTTCTGCCCTGTTCCAACCTCTTACTAGGTATATCAAAATAGTTGAGAAACATCCCAGTTCCCCTCCTATTATCTTCTTCTATTTTTTTTCTTTTTTCATTTCTGCAAGTAATGAAAAAAGAAAAAAGAAAGTATTTAATGATGCAATTTCTAGAAATTTCCTGTGGGTTACTAGAGGAGCTCTAGAAACAATACAGCCTTATTTTGTTATCTTGCCTCTGGCAGCCATATAGGCTCAATGTAAAAAACATAAGTTGTTGTAAGGGTCAACCTCACCCAGATATTTTAAAATCCACTCCAAACATCTGAATGTCTTCTCATCTCAAAAAAATCCTCCAGGTAAAACATGGATGCAATCACTGTTTTCACCTCATTAATTGTTCTAATTATGCAACCCACTCTCTGCTGTGAGACAGAACCTTGCCTGGAGGACACCAGCATGGCTTTTATTGCAGAATTCAGAATGACTTACTAGACAGATGGTTGGTGGCCTGTGTTGGAAGAACTTTGGGCACAATTGGACGAGAAACAGCAGCTTTAGTCAGCGAGGACTGGATTGGCCGAAATGAACCTCTCCCTGGGGAAAAGTATTAATACCTTTCAGGCAAATTAAGTCTAACACCTTTAAAGCAGAACACAATACATTTCAATGGAAGCAAATAAATTCCAAACAGCAGCAAGCCGCAGAAATGCAAGTAGTGGAGATGATGGAATAGAGCTAAAATAGTGATGTAAGTTAAGCAGTGTCTTGCCACAGACACGCAACAGCAAGTGCTGCTGTGCTATTGGAGCTGCTCTCATACTGTCAGTGAAGACAACCCTTCAAGTCTCATGCTGGCTTTTATGGGGGATCACCTGTACTACCACTGTACTCAAGAGTGTACCAGCAGAAAAGGACATATGGGCAGTGGATTACTTATGCTGTATAAAATTTAGACAGTACCCCAGGTACTAGGCAATGTCCAATATAAAATCTAGACAAATTATTATACCCTACAGAACAAAAATTCCTATCTATCTAAGTATTTTATTCCAAATTTTGTCTCCCTGTTGAGAACTCTTCGTTCTTCTGTGATTTCAATCTTGGGAAATTGAAGAAAAATTTTTTATCAAAAGCACAACTTGCTTACAGTGATCCAGGAGAGCAATCCCATCATCCTGCAGGCTTGTAACACTGTCATTTTGAAAGAGTATTTTCTTCTTTTCAGAAATTACTTCTTTATGCAGTTTTAAGGGACACTTTTCAGTTCACAGAAGTGCTAGACTCACCTGTAATGGATGAGTTGGATAAGATAGAAAAGGAACAGACATGCTGGGATGGATTTCCAGATGGCCTGGGGAGCAGTGTTCTCTATGTGAGAGAAATAATAAACCAGAACAGATTTAAACATAGACAGAGGGTAACACTCATTGTACAAGTTGCAGGAGTTCACGAGACCTTCCTGAATAAGCAGAGTATTTCTGTGGCATTATTATCATGCACCAGATACAGCAATGTGATCAGTGTGCTCTTAAGAAAAAAGCTACAAAAAGCAATGATGTGTTTTCTCTATAAACTACTAAAATAAAGTATTTCCACATGGAAAATTCTCAGAGAAATGCTGATTAGAACTATAATCCTCTCCGATTATACTTGCAGTGGTTTTCAAATCTCCTTCAGAATTACAGCAATGATCTTAAGCATGGGACCTAGTCTGTGTACAAACTGATCTGCCCTTAAAATTCAGCAAGTGTGGATGAGTGAGACAGCTCTGTGTACTTGGGAGCTCTTAAAACACATGGAATTGCCCAGATCTGAAGATCTCAGGATCAAAAAATAGCCCAGAGGTAATTTCTGCATCCCCTACTCTTATACAAAACAGAAGAGAAAAAAACGGTATAGTGACACTTGGGAATTTTGTTTTCCCCAGTAGGTTACTATTATTTAGGTTTCAGATTTCTTTTTTCTCACCTGCCTCTAGTGTCCCAGTGACATGTGCCTTTTCCCAGGGTTATCAGAGCAGTCTGAAGGAGGGTAATGCCTGTCTGTCATCAAAGCACCACAACTGGCCACTCCTTTGATACATCTCTTTCCAAGCCCCATTTTTTCCCAGGAATCATTGTTCTTTCAAAGTGTGTTATGGCTTATTTCACTACAGAGGTTTATATCCACCACAGTTTAACAACCACTACTGAGCAAAGGATATAAAGGAAGATTTTGTTTTTAAGAGGGCTGCCAGCTCCAACACTGCTAGCACAGGGATACACTGCCTATGCCTCAGTGCCAGAAGGCCCAGGTAGCAGAACCTGCTTCCAGGTTTCAGAAGCCTCTTCCAGAGGCTTTTTTATTTTTCCAAACTACCTTAGGCACTGGACTTCCACTGTTGTTGATATTCTTCATACACGGAATGTAACGTGGCTAGTTACACTAGAGACTGCAGTGTTTGTTCCTTCATAATTTCAGCTTCACATTTCCAGTGGATGCATGAGGGAAATTCAGGGTTTTTTTCGTTACGTGCAAATCACTACAGCCTAAATGATACTCAGGGAGCAAAACAGGCATTTACACTGCTCTGACCTGTACTACTAGGGGCTTCCGCAAGTGCCTGTTCCGTAACTTCCTGGGCTTCGGAAGGAAGAAGTCCGACTGCATCTGGACAACAACAGGAAATGCATTACAGGTATTTTAAGCATCCAGACACAGAATAAATTATATCCCCCAAATGCTTATTTTCAATAAAGATGAATTAAGAATTAACTAAAATACTGTGTTTTGTTTCAGACAGCACAATATCCTTTCTGATAGAGTCAGAATATTTTCCACCAAGAATGTATTTCTTCTTCTTTTTTTAAGGAGATAAAGCTTTCATCACCAACTACTTCAGCTTCCTATGAAATTCTTACTGGGATTGTGCACATAAAAATTAGAATTTTACTTAAATACAGCAATGAAGCTGTGTTAAAATTATCTACACATCAGTTTTTGCTAAATCTGGCAAATATATTTGCTGGAGCAACTTAATTAGACAGCAAATAAGTGTCATCAGGCTGTGGGATGGCATTCAGATTTGAATTATCTGAATTACCTGAACAGGTAATGTCAGTTCAAAGCACAGTTACATAGTCAAAATCTGACTAATCTCAGTTAATATAATGTTAAGCACAATAAGAAGCACTGCTTCACAAGGCAGCCCATACTTTCTGATGAATTCAGAATCTCTGTGATACCTCCTGGAAGCTGGCTCATGCACACCATGCTGCATTTTCTATTCAGTCACCTCACTTACGCTGATGGTATCCAGGTGCTGCCGAAAGGTCAGCTCTGCTTCCTTGCTGGGTAGGAACAGCTTCCCATGGCGGCTGTTGGGGGGCAGGGTTGTAGGGACTGCAAACAGTCCATTGTCGGCCTCAGTGCTCCCAGAACTTGAAGGGCTAGCCACCAAGAGAGGTCTAGGGAGGTTTCTCAAACCTAGAAGATTTTAACAGCAATTTAAATAAAATAAAGGGAAAACAAAAAGGAAATAACTCTTTAGTAACTGAAAGATCATAGAGAGCTGGGACTTAAGGATTCCAGCTCTGTCACCAGCTGTTTCCAAAATCAGGACTCTCTCTCTATACTTCCCACCTGCAAACTGACAGTATTTACCTGCTGTGGATAACACTAATATTCACTTGCTTTGAAATTCTTGGAAATATGGGATTAAATGTAATTTTACACTACTTAAGAAACTAGAAATGAAGCCTGTTTTCAGCTCCACATAGACTGTGATAATCAGTTTATCTGTTGAGCTTGTAGCATACCTGAGAGCCTATTCCAGTAAACAAACGATATCCACTATTTCTTATGTAGGGGAAGATAATACAAGCACAGAGCCATTTTACAGTGTTATGATTTATTTACATTCCCCACCCCTGCTTTCCCTATAGTAATTTGAAGTGCAACCCTAATAAAATCAATCTGGTGATGGAGTGGACATCAATTTACCAAAAGACCTTCCCAAAGATGGACTCTCTACAAAATACATTTGGCACAATGAAATAATGGTAGCTTCTCTGACTAAAACTTCCCTATTTATGTTTAAGTTTAAAAAAAATATGGTAGGATTTCCTTCTGCACACAGCCAGCTTGGATGAAAGCCAGCATTGTTAGCCTGTCACTTTGAGGTACCCAAGATGTGCCTTTCTCCACAAAGGTGCTTTACAGCACCAGTTAACCCAGTGAACCTGCTCCTGGGTTCACTGCTTCTCAGAGCAGGGGTGTGAAAAGGACTGCCTAAGAATCACAACTGGTCCCAGTAACTCTAACACCATCACAAACTTTCCTGAAGTCATAAGCATTTGGTGGCAAATCCAACTGGGCTGAAGCACAGAACCAAAATTCTTGGCCTGCATGGCTGGGACTCACAGGCTACAGCAGCTGTACCTCCTATTAAAAAAAAGGCAATTCATAATCATTCTCTATCTTATAATCATAGAGTCACACGACTGGTTTATGTTGGAAGGGACCTTCAAGCTCATCTCATTCCACCCCCTGCCACAGGCAGGGAGACCTTCACTATCTCAGGTCGCTCCAAGCCCCATCCAACCTGGCCTTGAACACTGCCAGGGATCCAGGGGCAGACACAACTTCTCTGGGCAACCTGTGCCAGGGCCTCACCACCCTCACAAGGAAGAATTTCTTCCTAATACTGAATTTAAACCTATAGTGGCAGGATGGTGCAGAAAATTTTCAGTAAATATTTATCAACACATTTTACACCGAGCATTTACTTGCCTGTTTAGTAAGCTGATACTTTCTTGAGATCTCACATGCTATGCAAGTCAGCATGTACTGGTTCAGGCTGGGAAGGGGTTAATTTTCTTCGGTGGCAATTTTGGATTTGTGCTGCAAACAGTGTTCATAACTCAGAGATGCTTTAGTTACTCCTGAGCAGGACTTACACTGGTCACGGCCTTTGCTGCTCCTCGCCCCACGCTGCCAGTGAGGGGCTGGGGGTGCACGAGGAACTGGGAGGGGACACAGCCAGGACAGCTGATCCCAGCTGACCACAGTGATATCCCACACCATGGGGGGTCATACTTAGCATACAGAGCTTGGGGAAGAAGAGGGAAGGGGTGGACATTCAGAGTGAGGGCATTTGCCTTCCCAAGTTACTGTTGGGAGTTGGGAGCCCTGCTGTCTTGGAGATGATTGAACACCTGCCTGCCCAGGGGAAGCAGGGAATTAATTCTTTATTCTGCTTTGCATGCATGGCGTTTGCTTTCCCTAATAAACTGCTCTTCAAACCTTGAGTTCTCTCACTTCTACTCTCCTAGTTCCCCCCATCCTACCAGAGGGGAGTGACTGAGCAGCTGCATGGGGCTGAGTTGCTGTCTGGGGTTAAACCATGACACAGCTCCCAACAAAACCCAAGCATCTTCTCCAAAAGCAACTAAGGAGAGTTTTTCTGGACTGTGAACTGCATGGCTGATGTGCATTGTTATTCAAGATTCAAAGCAGCTGTGGACTTAAGACAATTCTAAAGCAAATTAACACACACCTATGTCCTCAGACAGTGAAGTTACTAAGAGTAAGAGCACTTCAACGTTCCATCTCTGGGAAGTTCTCATCATGGTGTGAGTTGATTTTGTCAAGTGGACTTTTAGGAATACTCACCAGAGGAGCTGGAAGCAGCACCAGGAGAAAAAGTCTTGTTGCGAAGGGCAGACTGATTCCGTGTGCAGCCTGGACTCCTGGTGTTAATGGCAATCACCTTTCCTGGGGGAGTCAGGGACTGCTCCTCCTGAGCAGGCTTTATGGGTGATGTGGCAATGGAGCTCATCTCAGGCATCTGAAAATGCACATTAAATGAATACTGTGTGCTGGTACAACAAATGTATTGTGAAACTCGCTGTACTTACGAAGCCTTAAAATTAAAATCTGACATACTACAATACCTTAAAGTACTCTAAGCAATACCTCCTAGTGAGGGTGAGAGGCAGCTAAAATTACCTTCCTGCCCTATTCTATGATTATAAGATAGAGAATTTAGCATTGTTGGATGTCTCCAATCAATATATTAATTTATGTAACTTATGTAATTTATGTAACAATTTATGTTACAAATGGGTTAACACTTAACAAGCTTCACGCAATGTGCTGGATCACCACAGGATAGAAGGAAAGAGAAAAAAAAAGGTGCTGGTTTTAATTCAGTGCAAAACTATTTTTCATCAACTCCACCCAGAGGGCTGTTCTGGTGAGAAATACATCTAGACAAAAACATTTTAATTCTCTCTTAATTCTAATCAAGTAGAGTTTTGAATTTTTTCCCTTCCCTTCTCTTTCACACTGTAGCACAGCACTAACAAGACACACGGGCTTTATTTAGTTTACAGGCCTATCTAGCTGTTTCACTAAGTTGTTTGAACTGTTTTCTAGAAAATTCTCCCTTTTTAAGGAATCTGTGTGCAATCACAGGCTTAAAATTACACCCACTGCTCAACTGCAATGCCACTTCACAGTTTGTTTTATGCTGATGATTTTCATTTCAGGAATAAACCACAGCACAGCTGGCTGCTTTGGCTATTACAGATTATCTGGAGAAAACAGCAGGCACGCACACAATCAATCCTTCCTCCTAAAATACCCTGTGGCAAAAATATCATGGTTACTGTCATTATTTGATGAAATGCAACTTTCAAGATGCCTACAGTGCTTTCAGTGAGGCAGTATATATCTTCCTGGACTTTACAATATCAGTGCCACCATGTTCATGCTGCAAGGAGAGTATGTTTTTCTGAAAAACAGTGATAATAAAGTGGTATTTGACAAATGTAAGGTTGTGTTCCTTCTTTTTGCTGGAATGTACAATATGATACATATCCTTAAAGAGCTCCTTTATTGTTCAGTAGTACTATGCTACTTTAAGACAGCAAAGAGTGTGAAAGTGACAGGAAAACACATACAAATTCTAACTGCTGATTTCACCCCCTCTTCAATTCCTCTCCCCCCAAGTCTCAGGGATGTCCTTCTTTATAGTTTGTGATTGTTTAATTGTGTCATGCCTGTCGCCTGTGTCACCCAAAGTAAAAGTAGATGCCAAAGAGAAGACAGTAACCCAGATCTGTGAATGTTAGACCAAAAGCCTTTGCAGTTTAAACAAAGTCTATATCTGGAGCTGCATCTGAACAAAGATGGGTTTAAATTTATAAAATCCTTCATTCCATGTCTGTAGAATCAGAATAAAAAGGAACTTTGAGGGGGGCTAAATCAACAATAAAGAAGGATCAAAGATCTCTGTGTTTGGGAAACAGTGATACATTTGCATCCTAGGTGGAACAGAATCTTTAGCTCATCGTATCTATCACAGGCATTTGAGCAGATCTGCTGAACTCTGTGTCTCTTTAAAAGATGTTTTACTAAATTTCAATTGGCTGCACTAGGTGGAATTGGCCGCCCAGGTATCACTGGGGCAAATCTTAAATACAGGTTACAAAACACAAGAAAGAAAGCAAGTTCATTCCCTAAGGTCTGCCTAAGGAGGAGGGTACTTTTCTGGGATTGTTGAACAACTATCCTGGAGTCTGGGAACTTTTACACAAATCAACTGTGGCTCGTGCAGTTCTATTGACTCTGCTATTCTGAAGAAATACATTCTTTTCACTCTCACACTGTATAATTTGAACTACATAAACACTGAAAATCAATGCAGTTTCATGTGGAATATTAATCTCATCCAGGCTTCGTTTCCCACAAAAGGTTGGATTAGATGATCTTCCAAGGCCCCTTCCAACCTGGGCTGTTGTAAGGTTCTGTGGATCTGAGAGAGAACAGAAGGCACCTCACCTCACAACTGATCTTTCAAGTAGTCACATTCAATGTTCACTGGAACACCAATGAGACAGCAAACCAGAAGGTAAAATGCAGTGTAAAAAGCATATTGAAGCAAAGTCCACTCTGTAGCCAGCTGTTTTGTGTTGTGGTTTTGTATAATTTAAGCACAGGAATCTCCAAAGCTCTTGACATGGCTAGTTACTGATTTATTGTGAATGCACAACTGGGCAATTATTCCGCAAATGAAACTAGAGTTTCAGAAACTAGTATCTGGAGCATGAGCAAGAGCTACTTACTGGTTTGGGATTGACTTCAGTAGAGATGAGTTTCAGAAGGCAATTCAAGAGTCTCTGCTTGTGAAAGGTAGGACATGCAGGGACAGCACTTGACTCAGATGTCTGCTCTCTAGCATCTTGGGCTTCTGGCTCCAAGACAGTCAACCAGTCATATTCCAGCTGCAGCTTGTTCGGTTTGCCCATCATGAGGTAGACTTCAGCCAGCGTAAGGCTCTCAGAAGTTCGCAGACTCCATCCTTCTTCTCTGACTTGTTGGGAGAGCCGACTTGGGTCATCCTTGAGAGACTTTGTACTGGATTGTCCCTGAGGTGGAGGTGGAAACAAGGAGCCCAGCTTCTCCTGAGAATCCTCCATTACTGCATCTGTGATATCCTTGGTACAAGCATCGAGCTGCTGGCCTTGGCTGTGGCCGGCCTGAGCTTCACATCTGCCACTGCCAGGAGAAGCCACACCGTATCTCAGTAGCTGGGAACACGAGTCAGAGGTCTCTGCACTCCTCCTGCTTGGAAAAGCCACAGGAGAAGCATTACCAGCTGCTGAAGCAGAGTCTTTCCCATGCAGTTTGTCTGTGCAAGAACATTTCTCTGGGATGATTAGGTCCTGGCAGGACTTCATGTACCGTGGGAATGGATCGAGCAGAGAGAGCTCCTCCACATCAGGGATCTTGCTGCAAGCACACGCCGTGCTGCACAAGGGTAGCACACCTGCCTGGTCACTAGCCAGGGCCTCCCTGCCTTCCACACAGGAGGCCACTGAGTTCAGCTCTTCCTGGTGCCCTCCTGGATCCTGAAGTCCAGAAGGTGGTTTCTGAAGCGAATTAGTGATGCCAAGATTTGAGGCTGTTCCTTCCACCAGGACAGGCTCTGGGGCACCGTCTTCAGTGCTTGCAGAAACTTCAGCTGTAGGCTGTAAGGTTCTGCTGGGCTCTGTAGTGCTCTCTGCTCTTCCCACACCCTTACCTTCCATTCCCCGTAGGTATTTCAGCTGTCCCCTTGCTGTCCCCTGACCACTCTGTATGCCGAGGATTTGGGCAGGGGGAAGTAAGTGAGAGTCTTTTGTGTTCTGTTTGCATTTGCCCGTTTCCTGCCAATGCACGGTACAGAAGGCCTTGGAGTGGACCACTCTGGCTACCCCAGGCAGTGGAGTGAGGGTGCAGTTCTCCCCTGGAAAGAGATGGAGCATCACTTTCTCCTCTGAGAAGCTGCCTCTTGTCTCTAAATCTCTGGGGTCTCGAAGTTGCTGTTCTTCAAGTGTTTTACGCTAAAAAAAGATGCGTCAAAGAATGTAACAGTCATCTACACCTTCCAAAAAAGTATCTGGAAGCCTATTTTGCAAGTTTTAAAAAAAAAAAAAAGTAAAATAAAACCTAGCTGATCGAGGACATGTTCTCTATTCAGCACAGATTATAGTGAAGACACTGTAATCAGAAATTAGGTCCTTTGTGGTGATAAAGACTGCATTGAAGACCTGCTACAAGCCCAAAATAAATATCCATTCCAAACAAAATTACCTCTCTGTTTCACACACCACTGTAATTGTAAAAAAAAATCCCAATCAACAAACTCCAACAAAACCAAGCAAAACCTCCAACACTGCACGGTAAAGCAGCCTCTCATGAGTGCAGCAAACTCCACCTTACACACTCTGATATCCTTCAGAGTTTTAAGTGATATGCTCCTGTTTCTTCCAGGCTCACAAATTAAACAGAAAAGCCTGAATGAAAGGCCCAAGAAGAGGATAAAACCTACAAGTCAGAAGGACTAGGTTCAGAACAGAACAGCTGCTAATCCTTCTATTGCATGGATCAAAGTTCAGAGGCAGAGACAGCCTGAACACTGTATGGTTCAGACAGTGCAACGATACATTGCAGGTAGCAGCAGCTACCTCAACAAGAAGCTTAAGCCTTCATTGGTGAAACTGCAAGAAGTGCAAAGATCTGTTCTTAATCTCTCTGCTGAAACGGAAAAGAGAATTGTCACTTATTATCCAGGCTGTACTGGGGTCATCCACTGATAATGAACCAGACTAAGATCACTGTTTGAGGAAATGAAATAAAGGCAGGAACGCAATTTTTTCTTAACTAGCTTTCATGAGATCATAACATAGAAGAGTTGAGGTAAAAGCAGAACACTATGGGATCTCCCACAAAAGTTTCCATTAGTTATGCTGAGACTTTAACTTTACTAAGCAGGGACTGGTACATTTATGAAGCAGATTCACTTTTCCGATGCAAAACTGAACTTGGAATAGGAAGGAAATTGCTCCCGGGACACAGGACATGGAACAGACTGAGCAGGAAAAGGATACAACCCGCACTTCATGGAGAGCCCACTTCTGCTTCAGGAATTCAAGGAGGCTGGAGACCTTCCGATGTAACTCCACGATCATCCTGTACGCAAGAGAAGCAAAGCAAGGGAACAGAGAACAACTGTCAGCAGGAACTCCAAGTCCTAACCTTGATGCTAGGAGGGGAATTAAGGAATAAACTGGCATTCTATAATGCCAGCACAAAGAACTCTCCCAAGCGCAAAGGAAAAAAACCACAACAAAACCAAAAACATTTGTTATCCCACAACTTTAAAATCTAGGTTAACTCACAACTGTGATAACTCACACATTCTAAAAATCTGTCAAATAAACCTGACTGCTGTGACTCAAGAAACTATTTTTTTCCAGATGGAAGAAGATAGGAAGTTGGCAGGAATTAGCTGAACTGCAGAAGTGCAGGCAAGGCATGAAGCTACTACATAAAGTATAAAACAAAAGAGAAAAAAGGGGCACAAAAGAGTCTTTAAACATTTACTTTTTGAAAGCATTTTACTGAATAAACCTAATCCAGAGAAGAGAATGGATATTTTTATCATGATCTTTGGTCACTACACTGAAGTGCTGCATCTGAAACAACACTCAACATCATAGAGGGCTCATGTTTGCTGCCCCAAGTTCTGGACTAGATAGAAGTACCAGGATGAACAGCCACTGATGACACTGAATAGCTGCACCAACAATGTTTTCAAGGGAGAAGCTACAAACACTTTCCATGCTGCTTTAATCATTGGGTGCAGGTGAAATGTGGTGCAGGCACCTCTGACCACTGTGCATGTTCTCTTCCCTCTGTCTATGGTACATTCAATACAAATTTTAGTAGAACCAAGGCTACTATCTCCATTTTACTTGCCCCCTGCTCTGACATGAAGTGGCATAAACTATACTCATCTCCAAAGCCAGTAGCCCCTTCATTACTCAAATTAAAAGATTTAAAGAACAATGGTAATTTAATTTTCCCCCATGATTACTCATGTTTACAAACCATGCACTCTGGTTGGACAAAGGCTTCAGACTAAGTACACTTAGGCCAACTGCATTATCAAAGATGCACTGCCTAACTGGCAAATAGAACCCTGAAGAAAGAGGAAGGGGCTAGGATGCTGCTCATCTACTTCCCTATTCTGCGCACCACAATAATTTCTCCATTACCTAAGCCGTGGGTTCTGGGCAAGACTCTGTACTCGAGCCCATGCATGGTTATTCCGTGGCTGCAACTCCACAGGGACCTTGAGAGGAAGTCGTACTGGCTTTTGGTCCTCTTCATCACTCACACCTGAACGGAGATGAAGCACAAAGGGTCAAAGCAAGGATAACTCAGTCACAATATGGTATGCTCAGTTACACAATACAAAAGATCAGACACCACCATCACCTACAGACAACTTGGGCAGCTTCACCAGCAGAGCCTGCTTCCTTAATTACCTTTTGTTCCAATATGTACTTATCCTTAGACACTGCAGTGGTACTGGGGATTCCAGTTGAGCAAGCAGTGTCAAAAATCAGATGTCTGGCAACTTTGAGCAAGTACAGTATTTCAGACCTTTGAACAGCCTGAATCTACTTACTTGGGAATGAGGAAGAAAACAAAAAACCCAAAATGAAATCGCACACAGCTGAATAGGAGAAGGTAAAAAATTTGAAAATGTTCAATGCTAAACACTGTACTGCAGCTGCTTTACTGGCACCTTCACATACAGGGAAAGTAGCAGTGAACTGGTCTGGTGTGGATATTTCCTTTTCATCTTAGCTGGTAAGAAAACTGGGTGAGTCCTGAAGTTACCAGGGTTACACAAGCAAACAGGCCAAGACAGAATACTGTGCCCAGGACAAACATGCAACAGCCCATATTTCCCTACCAGTGATGGACACACCAGAACAGGCCTGCTCTCTTTTTATGCTTCCAGCCATCTTCTAGAACACCCTCATGTTCCAGCATCTTTTACTCACCATCTGGATCACAGAGTTTCTTCAAAGCCCTGCACATGGGAGCTTTGATACGCAGGTTTCTGCCTTTGTAACGAACAGTTGTAGCCCTGGATATATGGAAAGAGAAGTACTTAGAGGAACAAGTAACAGCAGTATGTGAATACAGACCTATCCATCTTAGGCCCTGTCCTCTTCACCATCTTCGTTTATGACTTGGACACAGGACTGGAAGAGATATTAAGCAAGTCTGCAGATGATACAAAATTGGGAGAAGCTGTGGACTCCCTTGAAGGCAGGGAGGCCCTGCAGAGAGAGCTCAACAAATGAGAGGACTGGGCAATTACCAACCACGTGAAGTTCAACAAGGGAAAGTGATAGATTCTGCACCTGGAATGGGGCAACCTTGCATGTATGGACAGACTGGGGAATGAGATACCGGAGGGCAGTGCTGCAGAAAGGACTTTGGGGTCCTGGACAAGGGCCAGCTGGAGCTGAGTCACCAGTGCCCTGGAGCCAAGAGGGAAGTCCTTGTTCTGGGGGCACCAGGTCCAGCATTGCCAGGCAGGCCAGGGAGGGGATTGTCACCTTGAATATTGTGTGCAGTTTTGGCCGCCACCATATAATAAAGGGATTAAACTATTAGACAATGTCCAAAGGAGGTCAACAAAAATGGTGGAGGAAGAAGCTGTATGACGACTGGCTGAGGGCACTTGGTCTGTTCAGCCTGGAGAAAAGAAGACTGAGGGGAGACCTCCTTGCAGTTACGACTTCCTCATAAAGGAGGAGAGAAGGGGCAGACACCGATTTCTTCTCTGTGCTGGTGACCAGTGACAGGTCCTGAGGAAATGGCCTGAAGTTGTGTGAGGGAAAGTGGAGGTTGGATATTAGAAAAAGCTTCTTCCATGCTTGGAGTGCTGGGGCACTGAACAGGCTCCCCAGGGCAGTGGTCACAGCACCAACCCTGACAGAGATCAAGAAGCATTAGGACAATGCTCTCAGGCACAGTGTGACTCTTGGGGATGGGGCTGTGCAGGGCTGGAAGTCGGACTTGATGATCCTTGTCCCTTCCAACTCGGCTTATTCTGTGATTCTGTGATCAGGGACACAGAGCAAAACACCATCATCACTACAGGAATGAATACAGAAATGTAAGGGTCTGCAGTGCGAGTTCACAGAGCATTCAGTCTTTCCTATCACCTTACTTTTCATTGTGGAAGTGCTACTCTTGTGACTCTCCTCTTCCAGACTTTCATGAAACATTTGGTTGTCCACTCAGGGAGGGACTTCTGTTTTATAAGTGGACCAGGATTATGTTACTTTGGTTCAAGAGTACCCTCACAGACAGCTGCTTCATAAAAAAAAAAAACAAGTAGTTTTGATTTAGTCTTCCCTTTATACTCATGACTCTTAATTATAGGCAGAAAGAGTCTGAAGTTTTTCTAGTCTTTCATTTGGAAACATGATCACTGTATCTGGCGCAGACATGAGGTCTAAGAGCTTGTGCAAAAACCTGAACAAAATAACTTTTTACAGTATGATTTCACTGGTTTAGCTTCAATATCACTTTAGCAGTTTCAAAGATCCTTACAAGTCAGAGGTAATTTTTGTTTCCACACCATGGAACTGCTTAATTTCTTCATTCCATAAGTTGTGTTTTCTTTTTAGAGACCTAAAAGGCAGGCACTGAGTCCAAATTACCAATGTCAGTATCACTACCTAATACTTGAAGCATTAAGGATCAGGTGGCATAGAAGCAGCAGGATTAAACACATGTCCTTGCAGTAAAATGAAATAAATTATAAAGAATATTCCTATGCTGTAAGTAAAACACCATCTTGCAGGAAGAGCAGTTGTCTATAGCGCAAAGAGGAAAATCTGCAAAAGAGCAGCAGAAGTAAAGGGAGACCTGAGAAGATGGAGCTGATGGGGTGAGTAACTCAGAAGTTTCAGTTACTGAACTGTGAACTTCTATAGATTTGGAATATCCCTGAGCTAGAAGGGCAGATTTCCTTTCAACTTAGTTCTTGGAAACAAGAATCGTTTGAAGACAGTCCCATCAAGTCCAACAGTGACAGTCTCTGTCAGTGTCTTCTAAGAGTGTAAGACTAAGAGTGTAAGAGTGTAAAGACTCTTAGAAAGGGACACAGAAACCCTTATGGATATCTAATCAATAAGTTAAGGTAAGGACGAAAGTTAAAACCTCCTCCTGAGCACCTCAGCCTTAGCATGAGACTCCATATCCTCTTGTATTTACCCTTATATTAAAGTATCCCTATATGTTTTTATCAGAAATCCTTATATGACTTTATCATATCCTTACATGATTTTATCAGAAAATCAGCATTTTGTACAATGATCCTCTTCCCTATTTGCAGTCTGTTTTAATACAGCAAATTCTTTTGACTACTTGTGCAAGCTTAGACTCTCCTCCTTGATTTTAACTAATACAATTCCTTATTATCAAATGTGACCTTGAAGCTTGTGAGTGAAGAGTCAGAAATAGCATTATTATTATCATCATCATCATAATTATTACCTTGACAGTATAACAGTACAAGTAAGAAGGGGTTTGAGGAGAGAAACATTTTTTATATTAACCGATATAGGTATACAAACCGATCAAGCTTTGTGGAAATTGTTTCATCACATGAGTGGAGGGTGATTGAAACGAGGGCCTGGCTGCTCAGAAGGCCCAGAAGGTTTGATCTGCCTAAAACAGCTGAGCTAACTGATCTAAGAAAACGAAGAAAGAAGAAAAGTGCTGTTGTTCATTTTTCATATTTCCTAATTCTGTTCAAGAGCCCAGACAGTTGGTCATAAAGCATTTATTGTTGAGTAGGGCTTCCTGGTAGTTGTTTGTGCTCAATTTGTCTGCCACCTGCGTAGAACTTGGGCTGCAGGTATCCACCACCTGTTACCATGGAGTAGCTTATAAATGAAGATGCATCAGCATCACAAATTCCTGACTGCATCTCTGTCTGTGCTTCAAAGGGCAGAGAGATGAGAAAAAAACAACCAACCCAACCAAAACCTAAGATAAAAACCAGGAAAAAAGTGTGAAGAATTTAAGTATATTATGGACAAGATATTATTTGGAAAAAAAACAACACCAAAACCCAAACAAAACAATGAAACACTAGGAGGAAAACCACATTGGAGGGAACCAAACAACTCCAAACCTGCTGATACCTATATAGAGAAGCAGGAACTATTGCCTTCCCTGAGCATGAGGGGAAATGGCACAGTTCAGAAGTTAGCAAACAAAGTACACAATTCAGTAAATGAAGAAATACAGAGCACACATACATGTAACAAAACATTAAAGACTTCCCATGCAAGTTTTCACCCTGCCACTACAGCACTCTTCCACAACTACAACAATCAATGCTGTTTTCATGGTTCCCTCACACGTTTTAGAATATCCCAGCTCCCCACATTCAGGTGTTCTGCTTCCCCTAATTCCCTTTTCCATTGAGTACAATTAGCTTCAAGCAATTTAGGACAGAGTCTAAAGAACAACTTGTTATCAAACTAATATAAAAGCAGATATATTCAGACACTATAATTTTCTAATTGAAATCTGTGGCTGGGAGGCTGGAAAAAGACTATTTCTATAAATTTAGGGAAAAGCAGAGTACTGGAGTCAGTCTACAACAGAACTACTCTTAGCTTCAAAGTACCTATTTTCTTCTATTACCTAGATCCTGGATGTCTCCAAATGCAGAAAAGGGTAAGTCTTAAAAACAGTCACTCTACTGACTATGCATTCAGAATTACCAGTCCAACTTGACACAAGAGCATAACCTGCCTAACTTAAAGTGGTTTGATTTATATATTATTTTTTTCAGTATGAACTGCTATTTTATGATCAAGATTTTTAGAGTTACAGACTTTCCCTCAGCATGCCAAAGAGCTTTCCCAAGGAACTGGGAGACAGTGAAGAATCACTCCTATCCCCCATAAAGTACATTCCAAATCTGAACCACACAGCGCAATGAAGGCCTGTTAATGGCTTCTGTCTTTCTTACTATGTGTTATAAAGAGCCTCTCAGGTGAGGGGGTAAAACCACATACATTATAAGACACTGAAAAGTGCTCTGCTTAACTGGTGCACGATTACAATACTTCTTTAATTAAGTGTTTCTTGTGTTTTTTTTTTTAACTTACCCAGAATTCCTACATATTTAAAAAGACATCAAGAAAATATTTGTATTTGTTCATATGTAGTTTTTTATTAAATGTAAGGAGTGTTGCAAAACCGAAGTTAAATAAAAATGTTTCCCTCCTAAAAATGAAATAAAACAATAAACCTTCAGTTTAAGTTTATTTAAATTAGTTACTGAGCAGTTCTGCCATACCACCATAAACCTTTTTCTCTTGTTATACATCCTAATCAATAGCATAATAAATGTGTAGTAAAATTAAAATGCTGTAACAAAAATCTTAGCACAAAGGACTGGACAGAGAGTGGTCCTGTCTTTCAGCAGCTGCAGCAGGCCAGTGTTGACCTGAGCACGCTGAAATACTCAGAACAGTTACAGATGCTGACAGAATAATTCTTGGCTCCCTCTTGCCTTTATAAAGATGTAAACTGTGATTTATTTTCTGCCAGATTCCCCACTTGTTCAACAACTCCTGTACCACTGGCTGTTGACTAGCTTCATTTGCCTGTTACTGACATTCTGAAGACAAGTACAAGATGTATAAGAGCGAATAGCCTTAACTCCAACAGCTAAATAGGGATATGTCACACAGAGACTGCCAGTACTTACCAGAGTCAGCTGATCGGAATTGTCAGGCACACCTTAGTATCCATGACCTGGGTTATAAGCTCAACTAGGTAGCTTTTAAGTATGGTTTTCTTACGAGTCCCTCATAGGGTCATTTGTTTTTCCATACTCCATGAAATTAGTACAGAAACCAGAGATACAAAACAAGCACCAAATTAGAGGACATAACTCCAGGGTCAGGAATCGTGCTGCAAATAAATTGCCAGGTAGCTCCTCACAACCTTATCCTTTATCAACTTTTCTTACCAATTAAATGAAGAGAATGTTTACCTACTTCAGGAGCAGATCATCAGAATCATGCATGTTCATATTCCCCATTTTTAATCACTTTGGATTCACTTTCTTTCTCAGCTTTCCTTAGTGACAAGCCTTACAAAGTGCACTGCATTCAGAAGAGGAGTGTCACACTTGGAAGAAACATGTTAGGAACTGGAGAAAGAACTGATTACAAATAGGGAAGAGTATCATAGAACTGTACCATCACTGAGCAAGATGGGAAGTTGAACCAACTGACGTACATGCAACATGTTTGCTTCCGGGAGCTATGAGGCTGACCTGCACGTGCACGTGGTGCAGATATCCAGGTGGTAATGAAGACATAGTTTGTTCTTCAACTGATCAGGTTCACAACCAAATGGGGTAAGGGATGCAGGAGAAAAAGGGAAGCAAAAATGGGTCTCCCATATGTAGACAAAAAGCCTGTGCAAAAGCAACTAATTCTAAACTGGTTAATGTTATGTACAATCTAATTTTGGTGTAGAAGATTAGCATTAATATTTTCAAATGCAAAGACTCCTGTTCCCAAAATGGCTTGTTATAAGACTGGCTTTCATGGAGTAAACACCTAAGACTTCACAGAAATCACTAGCCCTCATTAACAACTAATCAGAAGAATGAAGGCCTGATTCATGCCAAATGATAGACTGATACTACAGCTCACTAAACATCATCAGGCTCATTTGTTATGCTTTACTTTGTTTGGATGACCCAGTATAAGAAAGGTGCTCTAGTATAGCACAGAGTGACTAAACCAATTGCTGATATTCTGAACCATAGAGATATTCAGGAAACTACAGATGAAGGCTCATCCCAGGCTCACTTTAACTGATAACTCCAATTTAAAGAAGCAATTTGCTTTAAGAATAATGCCATTAAACATACTGTTCATATTTTCGTAATTGTACAAAACCCAAACCACATGGGAATTTCTCTTCTAATTTAAAACCTTGCAGTTAACAGAAGAATGAACAAGTGATTCAAGCATCACATTGAAGACCATCAACACAAGCACACTGTACAAACAGCATCTCCCAGGAGAAGAAAAGTTGTTCAACTCCTACAAAACTGATCTGGAAATTCCATTTGAGCACATGAGAAAGGTACAACACCAAGTATCCAAAAAATGCAAGATAAAGTCAAAAGACTGCAGCTGCTGAGGGGGCAAACTCCTGCTCCTGTCTACAGTCAAATTTACTTCATCAATAACTTGTCTGCTGCAGTGTACACCCTAAAAGCAAGAATGCAAAAGGTAAAAGTGGACCAGTAACAGACAGAAAATAATGATTTTTCAAATAATTTTTAAATATGAGATGAAGGACACATCAATGCCTCCTAAGTAATCACATGCCTTGTCCTTTGAAAGAGATTTCACTTTAAAACACATAAATTCTAAAAGCTGAGCTACTTTGGAAAAATGTATGCACAAATACATCAGGTATGCCCTCATTTCTAATAATACGCAACTTCTAACCCCTTCTGCATTCTAGAAGTACATCGACTCATAGACTGCATCACCAAATCACACAATACTCTCTAGAAGTGAAAGAGAACATTCAATCTTAATGTCAAGGAGATGCAGAGGTCACTGGAGGGCTGAGGCCTCCAGCGTGCTGAAGGGTCATTTCAGGTGTGAAAGTCAGGACTCGTGAGCCCTTCTGAGGCAGAACGGTTTGGAGATGAACCCTCACTGCAAGAGGCACATTAAGGGGCTGGAGTGTGTGCAGAAATGGGAATGGAGCTGGGGAAGGGTCTGGAGCACAGGTCTGATGAGGAGCAGCTGAGGGAGATGGGGGGGCTCAGCCTGGAGAAAAGGAAGTTCAGGGGGAACCTTCTGGCTCTCCACAACTCCCTGACAAGGAGGGTGCAGCCAGGTGGGGGTCGGGCTCTGCTCCCAGGGAACAAGGGACAGGACAAGAGGAAACAGCCTCAAGTTGTGCCAGAGGAGGTTTAGATGGGATACTGGGAAAATTTCTGCACTGAAAGTGTGGTTAGACAGTGGAACAGGCTGCCCATGGCAGTGGTGGGGTGACCATCCCTAAAGAGATTTAAAAGACCTATGGATGTGGCACTTGGGGACAGGAGCTCGTGGTGGCAGGGCTGAGGTAACGGTTGGACTTGATGACCTTGGATTCCAACCTAAATAATTCTATTATTTCCCTGAGTGAATCCACATGGTTAAGTGCTGTAGCTTCTGTAAAGAATTCTCATTTAATTATTTTATTAAACTTAACCCATCATTATTAATATTTTAAATATTAATTATATTAATATGAATAATTAATGGCTTCATGGAGAAGGGGGAGAAATATCCTAATACAAACTAAGAATGGAAAACATCAAACTTCAGCTCTTGAAAATTAAGAAATGCCCCAAACTTTGGATCATTAATACAACAGTCAAGTTGCTGTACAATGCAGTTTTATGAGTTTCAGTTCTTACTTACCCGGCTTGAATGAGTTCATTGAGTTTAGCTGCATTCTTGTCATCCATACCTTTTCAGTAAAAGAGATAACACAGTGAATTAGGATTTACACTGTTAAACCCAGGGCCTTCTCTATGTCCTGTTGGGTTTTCAAAGCTATTACATTTTATTCTCACATAGGATTAACTTGTATAAATGTGCTGTAATATAGCTCTTCTCGAAAGTTTGTATTTTCGTAACATGCAAGCTTTACATCATCCTTGCCACAAAAATTACTTTTTACACATGGATTAAATAACCCTAGTTATTTAATGTAGTTGATGGTTGTAGTACCTAGTTTAGGTACTACAACCATCTTTGAAACATGGGGCTTTAATCTGACAATGGGGTATTAAAAAGCAAAACTTCCTTCTGCTCAGTCTCTGTTGCTAACACAGCAAGGCAGAATGAAACAGCATCCTAGTGCTTAACACAACAAAAAAGTAAATAAAAATAGTAAAATACATGTGTAACCCCCATTTTTTGTATTCATTATAGAACATGTTTTTAAATGGACATTGTGGTAACTTGATGTATGTGACACTTAGGCCCAGATCTATTTATTGAACAATTAACATCCCTCTGGCAATGCTAAAAGTATTTCTGGAGTGCTTTCGTGTCTCAATAGCTCTCAGTAAGTCTTCTCCATTTCTGTGACTGTGAATACAATAGAAAAAGAAAAGGGGAGGCGGGGAGAAAGAAACTGCTTTCCACAGCTATAGAGTAGACCTGTCATAAATGGGTGTCTTGTATCTTGAGTACATTTGGTCTTGGAGACAAGAATTTTCTAAGTGAGAATGGGAAAAGTACGTAACCAAGTCCCAAAGTTCTAAAAAGACAGAAGCGCAGAGGCTGCAGGCATTGCCATGGTGACTGTGTGAAATCTTACTCCAAGTCATAGCAAGAAGGGTCTGCTTGTAAAACAAGACATGGGTACAGGAAAGAAACACTAACACTGATTTCTGTGGACAGTGCAATGTGCCTTGCTTCTGCACCTGCTTTGTCATCAAACAGTTCAAAATTGCTTCTCCAAGCTGAGCACTGCCTCTCGAATTAACACACTGGAGATCTTTAAACAAACAGAATAAAGTCAGTATGAACATCCACAACAGTCTCATTCATTACCTGTTATGACAGCAATCCCAGGTAAGGGAATAACATAGCAAAAAACCCTTCCCAAAATCCCACAATTCTTTTAGGAATTCTACATGTTCACTCATGAATGCTTTCATGTCCATTTCACTTTATAACTAATATGACTTCACAAAGAAGTGACGGTATTTTGATGGTTTTCCATGTCTCACAAATTAAACAAAGCAGATAGAAGATGCACTATGATGTAACACTGTACAAAAAGCCTGCGGACAAATGAAAAAATACATGGATAAAAAGGTGTATGCACATGGACTGCATACAGGTCATGTTCGTTTGCCCACTCTTCAAGGCAGTCATGTCAGAGCTCTCTCTGGTCTGGAAGCCATAAAAACCATAGAAACAAAGTCCTGGGGTTCATCCCCCCGGTGTGGACAGTAGGGTAAGGTAGGGATCCTCTATTCTACTCAGGTTAGATTCCACCTGCAGCTCTGCAGGTCTCAGCATATGAAGTACTTAAAGAGGCTTAAAAAGAAAAAAGACAAGGACAGACTTTTCAGCAGGGCCTGGAGGGACAGGACAAGGGTTGATGGTTTTAAACCACAGAAGGGGAGATTTAAACTACATATAATGAAAACATTTTTTATTATGAGTGTGGGGAGGCTCTGGCACAGGTTACCCAAAGAAGCTGTGGCTGTCCCATCCCTGGAAATGTTCAAGGCCAGGTTGGACACGGGTTGGAGCAGCCTGGTCCAGTAGAAAGTGCCCCTGCCCACGGCAGGGGGTTGGGACGAGATGGTCTTTGAGGTCCTGTCCAATCCAAACCACTCTGTAGTTCTGTGAGCCTAAGCTCAGGTATGTCGCTAATGCAGTTAGCATTAATAGCCTAAGCTCAGGTATGTCGCTAATGCAATTAGCTGCCAGCAAACAGCAGAGCATTGTTGTGGCACATACTCCTCCACCTCCACTCATTGATATGGATAAAACCGGACTCTGGGACTGACAAGGTCAGAACCCATCTTGCTTAGCCTGTTAAGGGATTTCCAATTAAGATTTATGTCTTTTCATCTTCAGGGTACAGTGAGCAAACATTTAGAGAAAAACTTGGAAAAAAACACCATCCCAGATTTTGACTGCATAGGCACAAATAATTCTGGATGTAAATGGTATCATTTACACATTTCATTGCTTAAGTTTCAATAGTAACAGAACAGATCATCTAAGCTTTGTGTATGTTTTCCTATCACCTGTGGGCAATACATGCACTGCATTCTGCGGACAGATAAAACTAAAGAAATCTATCAAGTGGACTAATGCAACAGACTAAGAAGGTCTGTAAAAATAAAAATCAATTTAATAAGAAATAACACCACAGATTAGAGCAATAGTCAAGACTCAAAAGTGGAACTGAACTAGACACTGCCAACCTCAAGGGCAGTAACTTCTGATTCTATCATGTAAAAATAACCTGAAGTCATTCATACTCACATCCTCCAATCTTCTTCCTTAGTTCCCCATAGCAGATTAAGCCATACAGCTCCAGGGAAGACTTTTTCAGCCCTTGAGAAAACACTAGAAAGCAGAAAATGCGTCAGTGAGATGCATGTTGTGGATACACACAGCTACATCGCAGATACTCATTTCAACACTAAAAAGGAGAGAATTTGTATTTTCAATGATGAGACAAATCAGATCAAAGGCAAAATTAAGTTCTGGTTCAAGAAACACTATAATGGGATTGGTTCACCAACTTCCTCTTCATGGCATTTTTTAGATTACAGGAAAACAAAGAAGCTTCCATGGAACTTAAACAAATACGCAACTGCTCAATATGCAAAATAAAGCTAATTCATAATAAAGCTAGGTCTAGCATCAACTCTTTATAAATTCTAAGGGAAATGCCCAGATGCCCCCAAGCAAATGCATACAGAACACACTTACATGAAAATTCAGGGGCAGGTCTGGATTTTCCAGGAGACAGAGAACACTGTGCACACAAATACATCATAAGAGATTTGATGCAAATTCTAAATTCTGAATTTTTACACAGGAAATTGCTGACATTTTATTCAGCTTTGCAAGGGTTTTTTTGTCCTTTCTCTTCAACACATAAGATGCGGACATAACTGCTAATAGATCTAAAGATCTATGACATCCCTGGAAGTCTTGTGGTTTGACAGTCTCTGGTACAAATTGAGTGAAAATATTTATTCTTGTCTATTCATCAAACTTAGTTCTCTTTACTTTAGTTCTCTTTGATCTCAAAACCAAGCACACATATTTCTACCAATACTAAACCTAATCAAACTACTGCACTGATTGTTAAATTCCTTCAGACAATGAGATTTTGGACCCTACAGATACCTAACTTTTTGTTATCCAAAAAACACATTAATTTCTTCTGTGACATCTTTTTATATTAAAAATTCTTCCATTCAGTGTTCACTGCAACACTGGCTTTTAAATAAAATACTAATGGCTTTATCTTAAAGTGCTGCCTTGTTTTGAAAAAGGGAACTCACTAATACACCTTGTGCAGGTCATTTAGATACTCAAATCCTCCTTTAGGTAACCTAAGCTCAGGAACACTAAAGTTCATAAAGAAACTACATACTCGTAGTATACTATGTACTACCGTATATAGTACAATACTAAGTGTATTGTACAGGAGCTTTGCATTCCTTCAGCTTCTTTCTTGCCACATCCATTTCTCCTTAGTGAGTTACTTTTAATAACTCATTATTCTTAATTTTTAGTGAGGTTTAACAAGACCAAGTGCTGGGTCCTGCACTTTGGTCAAAACTCCCTGCAGCACTGCAGGCTGGGGACAGAGGGGCTGGACAACGGCCAGGCAGAAAGGCACCTGGGGGCGCTGACTACAGCTGACTGAACATGATCAAGCAGTATGCCCAAGTGGCCAAGAAGACCAATGACACCTGGCCTGGATCAGGAGTGCTGTGGCCAGCAGGACCAGGCCAGTGATTCTTCCCTTATACTCAGCACTGGTTGGGCCACACCTTGAGTGCTGCATGTAGTTCTGGGGCCCCCAATTTAGGAAGGATGTTGAGATGCTCAAATATGTCCAGAGAAAGGCAACAAGGCTGCTGAAGGGTCTGGAACACAAGTCCTGCGAGGAGTGGCTGAGGGAACTGGGGTTCTTAAGCCTGGAGAAAAGGAGGCTCAGGGGAGACCTCATCACTCTCTGCAACTCCCTGAAAGGAGGGTGTAGCCAGGTGGGGGTCAATCTCTTATGCAACCAGTCACGGAATGAGAAGACACAGCCTTAAGCTGCATCAGTGGAGGCCTAGGATGGATATTAGGAGGAAGTTCTTCACAGAAAGGGTGATTGAGCATTGGAATGGGCTGCCCAGGGAGGTGATGGAGTCACTGTCTCTGGAGGCATTTAAGAAAAGACTGGATGTGGCACTTGGTGCCATGGTCTACTTGACAAGATGGTCATAGGTTGGACTCGATCTCCAAGATCTTTTCCATCCTGGTTGATTCTGTGATAAAGAGATTGTATTTTACACTAGCTTTGCATTCCTTTAACTTCTTTCCACATCTACTTCTCCCTGAACAGTTATTTTTAACTTGAGAGGCTCTGGCCACAACTGCATTTAATCTACTATCCAAAATTTTGCTCATATTTAGGAGTTGTTCAAAGACCAAAAATTTCAACCACCACAAATTGCCATGATTTATGCATCTTAGAATACACCATCAGAAGGACCAGAAAACTCTGGAAACTATTACTTAATCAACAGGCTAATGAGTGAACTGACATTTTTGACACTATAAGAACTGAATCTTAGTAAAATCTGGTCACTCTGAAACAAATCTCTTTACACTGTTACTCAGATTAGGCCACCCACAGACTAACTTGAATCCTCTCTGCCCATTCCTAAGTAGTACTGATTTAATAAAAATCCATTTTCAATTATAATGTTACTATTACTGTTATAAAACACCATCAGCAGATTATTTGACTTCCCAATTTTGTTTTCATTAAACCAGTTGCAGAAGGAGGGAAAAGAATGGGAAGGGGAATATAGCACTGGGAATCCTAAATTATTGAACCCATGGTACGATTTTGAACTTCTTTAAAGTGGAAGTAAATATGTCACCATTTACACTTATATCGGACTATTATTTGTTTCTACCTTCCCCCAAGAATTGCAAAGTGGTGCTAGATCAGTTTGCTTGATGGAGCCATGCCTGACTAATGTTTAGGCAGTTCTCCTTGAAGGTGTGTTCCTCAGAATACAAAAACATTTCCTTGAACCTTGTTTCTCCCCGGTATTAACAGTAGGATCTGCATTTACTGTGGTAAAGTGAATTCACAGAATAGTAGTGATATAAACACCAGGTTTTGAAAAGTATTTTTCACAAAACACAAACCTTGATAGGGCCATGCTAACACAAATAAGAAGTGAGACACTGTGGACTCCCCATTGCTGAAGGTCTCCATGGCCAGGCTGGACGGGACATTGAGCAACCTGGTCTAGTGGAAGGTGTCCTTGATCACGGCAGGGGATGGAATAGGATGGTCTTTGAGGTCCCTTGTAACCGAAACCATCCTGTGGTTCTACAACTCTATGTTCAGTATTTACTTCCTCCTCAGTATTTATTTCCTCACCTCTAAAAGGCAGGACTCCAACCCTTGCACCAAGCCCATTTTGGTGCATACTAACCATTGTCAAAGTCAATGTACTTGGAGATCTTGTGCCAGGTACGGTAGTAGAAGTGCCGGACCTGCTCCTTGTTCTTCACCATGCTTGCTGGTTTGCCTTTCTTCTTGTATTTCAGGGCAATGTTGTTCTGGATAGCTTCAAAATCCTTCCCATGCTGAAGAAAGATTAAATGAAATACTGATTAAATTAAACTGAAGAAAGATTAAATTGAAATACTCAAACCCAAACCTGGATCTTGTCGTAAGTCAAGTCAAACAATGTGAGGGACTTTGGGGTTCTTTGTGGGAAATTGGATTTCAATGGCCATAAACAAAATTTTTGGGGACCAGAACTCAACAGTGAAAAAATGACACTGGCTTCCTTCGTTTTGTATAAAATGCAGTATAGATGCCAAATTAATTGCTTTCCAATTTCTTTAACTGTTTCAAAATAAAAACAGCGAGTTGCTAGCAAATTAAAAAAAATCACCCAACTTTACTTACAAATGTGTTAAGTAGCAGGACTGAAAATATTTATTTTCTCCCTGAGCATTCTTTACTTCCTCTGCATTCCCCCCACCATTTCTGACTAGAGTGAATGAAAAATTTATTATATTTACCATCTACAGTTTTATTTACAGTACATTTCATGTTACTAAGAGTAAAAAATTTGAGTTCCAAAAGATTTGATTTTATACACATTAACTCCTGCTATCTCAAAATTTTTGTATTCAGAAAAGGTTGTAACTGATTTAAATACAAAGTATTTAAACTCTTCTGAAAAGCAGTGCTACAAAATGAGTGGTAGGAGGGACTGAACAAATTGAGTCTCAGATTCACCTTAAAACAATTTTCAAAAAATTTTCTTCACTATTCAAAAAAAGTCAGGAATATTACTGCAATTCAGAGGAGTTAAAAAAAGAAAACACTGTTTTAAGTCTTCCTTTTGTCCACAAAACATATTAATGTGATACCATGTCCATGATGAAAAAATTCAAAAATATGCACATTGTAAAGAGAACTCCCCATCACTGCTTTTGTTTTTATCTTTGGCATGCATTTTCAAAACAGATATGGTGTTGAAATAATCACAGGAACACGACAAGCAGGAATCCATCATATACATCATAAGAGACAGAAGATAAGATGATATAACTTTTTCTTGTCTCTCAGCCATAGGACTGAACTGGCTCTAGCCTCTTCATGGCCAAAGACTAAACACAATTCTCTTTAGAACAGAGCAGCTTTTCTTGTTCAGTATTATTACAGAGCAAGTGTGTTGCTTTTGAAACTTCAGATGGGGACATTAATTATTTTTCATTTGAAACAGAACCATAATTCAGTAACAACTGAAATTACTATAAACATTTATTAATGAAACTCAGAAATCTTTCCTGTGTATTTACAGAAAAAAAACCCAAGAAACTTGACACTTTTGACATGTAGCTTTGACTGACAGCTGTTTTACAGCCTCATGTATGGCCCCACAAATGCTCATCTGTAAGTGGCCTTTTGCTCCTGCCAATCTCACCCTAATCAACCTTCTTTAGGTATAACCAGACTCTAACCAAAGCCACCTAAGTCTGTTATTTTCTTCTACATGTACCTCATACAGTCCCTCAAAGAAAGTATTCTTGTCCTCTGTGCTCCATGACTCCCACTGCCGTCGGACCTTCTTCCCTTCTTCCTTCTCTCCTGCTGACGAGCCCAGGTTCCTTGGTGCTGACTTGGAATTCCCAGCAGGAATTCCTGGTGTGCTGCCAGGTGCAGTCCCTCCATTATCTGCTGCTGTAAAAAACCATGACCAGAGGGAATATTAAACCAAGAGGAGAATTCATGGATAGAGGTAAGGGAGTAACTCAGAATTTTCTCCTTTTTCACTTGAAATACCATGGGCAAATGGGCAAATAAGGTTTGTTTTATAGCAATAAAACCTCAAAACACAAAAAACAAGGGGAAGATTTCAATGGCTTAATTTTTTATTTCCAGAAGTAACACAGATAAACAGGATTGTACCACAGCAGCCTCTACCAGATAACCCTCTCTGATGCTTATGTGCTCTGAGTGAGCTCTGCAGTCACTGCTAGGGGGAACTCCTGAGCAGCACTGAACAGGGAGTTGACCAACAGAGCAAAGTCATGTCCATGAAGAAAAAAACAGGTGGAACAGTGACATCCTTGTCTTTGGTCTTGATCCTACTGCCTCCAGAACAACTGTGGAAAGGGGAGGACTGAGAGATGACAGCTTTAGTTCATCACATGATAGTGGATCGGCATTTCCACAATCTGATCCACAGTGTATGATACTCAGAGCACCACCTCTGACATGGTCCATCTAGGAAAACTCCAGCTATCCAAAGGATGGCAAGTCTCAACCCATTCTCCTTTCCCAAATTCTGCTATGGCTTTCAGAAAAAGGCACAGAAGGGTAATCTTGATTGTCCCTTTGTCAGTTATCAGCATTCAGAGAACATGGAAAAAGAAATATGAAGATTGGAAATACTAAAATGAGATTAATGCTAGATAAAACTGTGAGAATTTGCTGTTTACTCAAGTAGGGACTTGGAAAGAAAATGGGATGGAAAATCTACAAACAAAACATCATGACTGGTTTGACATTGTGCATCGGAGTGCTAATCCAGAAACCAAGGTGAAGTCCCCAAAATGCACTCTTTTTTTTTTTGTAAAAATATAACCATTCCCAGTAACTTTTATTTCCAAAATAAATTATCTTGTATTTTATTTTAAAAAATTATTTAGGGTTTGACTGTCCTTATCAATGCAGACATGTACTTAATAAAACAGAAGTCTTTTAACACTAAACATTCATTGCTAATTATAAAGAATGCTCATTACACTTTCCTTTTCTCCAGTTACTGGCCTTTATGTTTTACCTCATGATATATTGGCTTGCCTTAGTTTATTTGCTTATACACGCAGCTTGTACAATACAGCAGTCCAAACCAGTTTCCCTAACTTTTATATATATTAACATAATTCTCTTTCATATTTAGGTTTAAAAAGCTCAGTTATCTTTTCAAACTCAACTTCGTGAAGCAAATTTTTTTACCTGACAAAGCCAGTGTTTTTTATATATATATATACACACATATGTATCTCATTCAAGAACACAGATCCCACTTTGATAATTCTAACAGGTTTTTTTTAAGTATCAGAAGAATTGGCTGTTACAGGTCCACTGTGCTTTAGAGATTGAAAGACTTGTATGTAAATCTTAACAAGTCAGTTGCAATTTGAAAGGAATTCCTTTGAGCGACAAAATAATATTTCTCAAAATCCTAGAGAAGGTGGTTTGCTCAAGTAATGGAGAATATTCGAAATCAAACCTGGAAGTGAACAAGATATGTGAAAGTACATTTTTGTCATGCATACAATAAATATTTATTTGATATAAAATATGATATTGTGACTATTTTGAAGTTAATGTCTCTTTTATTTCTAGGGATGACTACTTCACTCTTGAAAAAATTACTGCCACCACAGGGAAACATGTAAGGCAAGACATGAAAAACCACTAGACATCAAGAAGAAAATGCACTTATAAACAACTTCTCAAATAAATAGCTTCTTTATTTCCTGAAGTCTTCATCAGCCACTGATAAAATAATTGAAACTTAAGCCATTTAATTCTGGCACTGTGAAGGCAAATCCTTGAAAAAAAGGAAACCACTAGAAAAAAACTGAGCATTTTAACAGATGGCTGAGAAGAAACCCAACACAGACACAGAACTGACACTTCCTCATTCTGCAAACGTGAGATTGGAATATCACTGTTTGCACAGTAATGAAATACAGATCTTTGGTCAAGAAGGGGAAAGTCAAACACATCAGTCCCCAAACTCAATCTCCAATCTCCTGTTGCTATGAGTTCCCAACACAGAAGATGTCCTTTATCAGAAGACAGGTACAGGATTTCAGTCCAGAGTCACTATCCTGATCACAGATCCCTAACTTCTGAGAAATCCTTCAGAAGAACAACGAATGCAGGATTTGGGGATTTCATTTGTGTGCTGGGTGGTTGGTTTTTGTTTGGGGTTTCTGGGGTTTTTTCTTTTTTTTTAATGCTTACTCAAGTAAAAAAAAATCCTAAGTCAGCTACCTGAAGAACAGATCTTACCAAAGACTTTCTAAAGCTTGTTCAGTACACTTGATACACCTAAAGTTTTCATTACGAAAAAGCATAAGAAGCTAAAGTGTCAGTGAAGATTTGATGGTCTTATTCGAATTTAAAATTCAGTTCATTTCCATTTACATTTTATTTGTAGGTAAAAGATAGACTAAAGAGTTCTATTGGACATGCTGAGGACACTATGCATTCAACTTCTACAAAGGACATGTAGCTCATAATTGATCTTTTTTTACTTTATGCCCACTTACTATTCCAGAAGACAAACTGGGAATTTTATCAGAATCTTTTTTGTTTTAAACTCTTTCATAAATTACCATCTAGACAATTGTTCAGAGTATTGCATATGAAGATCTAAAAATCTGAATATTCTGTCATCTCTACAGAGCTCTTATGTGCCATTTGATTTTTCCAGGAACAAAGGGATTTGCTCTATCATTCCTTTGCATAAACTTTCTTACTACTGTGCATGGTACTATTTATTGTTGGGTTATCCCAATCCAACTTAGAATATACTGAACCTTGGTACGGCAATGGAATGTACTGTATTTCGAAACAAAGAACTATAGACCAGTTCAGGATAAAAGGCAAAAACAAAAACAGTCATCCATCAATAAATTACCCCCCATAAATCCATTACCTCAGTCTTACTATATGCATTTCTTGTAACTTACAGAACAGCTAATGAGCTTTTATCCCCTCACTAATGATTGATGATTCTATGATTAATTCCTAATAACGGATGATTTAAACCTTCATCAATGCATTAAAACAAGAAGCTCCTCTGAGCCCACCTATACCATTACTGCTGCAGAATGCTGGGGAGAAGGAGGGGGCTCACTCTAACAACTTGCTCAGGTGTTTGTTCAATGTGAAATTATTTAAAGAAAAGACAAGACAAAGACAAGCTGGACATTCTCCCACTGTCTACTCATCTTGCATCACCCTACCAGTGACCTAGACATCCCCACCATTACAGCTATAACAACTCCTTCCCTTCACTCCAGGTGCACCAGAGCACCAATACCTGTGTACAAGGTAGTCATTTGGATATGTAAATTCCCAGAATTTTCCCTCAGCTTTCAATATACAGTTTCCAAAGACTTCAGATTTTTGTACTCAGTATTTGAACTGCAACCTCCAACAAAATCATGGGTCAGAACACCAGCATTCCAGAGAAACTTATTCATTCCTTTTGTCCAGTGTTGTCTACCCATCTATATGTCCCATTATTAAAACCTCATTTATCTGTGAGTAGCATAATAGCATCTCAAACTACATTCCCATGGAAAAGCTGTCTCTGTAGTTCTAAGCAAAACATAAACACTTGCAAAAAATTATATAAAAAAATTTGAAAACAGCAGTTTCAGAATCCGATATGAAAATGACAATGGAACACACGTTTAAAATAACTGAGACACTGATAGTATCAGGATCTCATTGTGGCTACTGCCACAAGTTCTTCCTTCTAGGTAGCATTTCAGAATTTGCCTTTCAGTCTTCCACTGACAGCTCTTACAGGCCAGCTGATTCATATCTTCTGTGACAGATTACACACACACAGAAGCTGGAATCCCCAGAGTAAACTCTCACGACACCTTTGTATCTCAACACACAGGCTGGGTTACAGGCTTAGCTCACAGCATCTTAACTTCTTCAGGAGTCACTAGTCACTGTAGGTGAAATTTGGGAATATCTTTATAAACAAGATTGACGCTCTTGCCTGCCACAGTTCAAATGCCGAATGCTAGGACTAACTCACTCCTCAAAGAGTGAGACGTAAATGCCAACTTGTAACAGACAAGTTCCCTGCAAGTCAACACTTCATTTTGCTGACTTTGTAACTGGAAAGGAAGTTTCTACCCTGCCTCCACAGGACATAGCCTGCACTCCTGAGAAGGGTGAGTCTAGAACAGCTTATGTCTCATTGCATGGTTATGCCATATAGTGTTCTTGTGAATTAACATCCAAAGTTTGAAACATAAACTCAGAATATTCTGATTTGGAAGGGACCCACAAGGATTATGGAGTCCAGAATGGCCCATACAGGAAGTGAACCTGTGACTTTGGCATTCTTAGTACCATGCTCTGACCAACTCAGCTAATCTCAGGCTCAACTGGTAACTGTCCTACACAGACGATGGTAGCCTATCTTCTCCTAACTGCTACTAGTTAGAAAATCAGAGGTAGTTGAATGTGTTAAAAGCATACAGTGTCAGCTGTCAACCACAGCCTCCTAACAAACCTATAATGTAGGCTTGCTTCTCTCTATGGACAGGATATGTTTAGTATACAATGTATCAAAGGCAGCACTATCTGAGCTAAGCAAGAAGAGCTACAAAAAACCCCCCATGGTTTATTATACATTTGGTCACTCCCCCATCTCCCTTAAATCACTATTTTCTTGCTCTTCCCCCACATAAAGCTCAGTATGAAGTTCCACTAAGCCCTGCGGTCATGCAGCTTTGCAGGCAGGTGCCTATCAGAGCTCCATACCTACTGCACAGGAGGAGAAAATCCTCCTCTTGCGGTATCAGATGAGATACTGTGGAGTCTTGGTTCTGAGCCACTTTCAAAGGGAAGAAGGTAGAATTGGGGTAAATGGGACAGCAAAGAATGAATGAAAGCATGTCAGGGTAGGATGGAAGGAGAGGTACTAAGTGCAAGTGAGATGGATAGAATTAAGGAGAGTGTCAGAACAACGGACTGTGTCAGTAGTTTTTAAACAGTGGCTCATGTCCTAGAGAAATAATGCTGGAGGAGTAACATCTCAAATGACGGTTACAATATATTCTGCAACATATGAACTCTGAAAGATACAATAAAACGCATTTTAAGTACATGCATCAGGTTTTTTGGTATCTACATCCTCTCTGCAGAAGATAGTAGTTGATTTAACCGATGCTACTAAACATGAAACTTTGGCACACTGAAACAAACTAGACTCCTTTCCAGCAAGTTCTATACCATGCCAAAAGACGGAACAATTTGATTCGACTAAGCTTTCAGCTGAATAAGTACTTTTTCATAAAAGAATTGCTTATTACCACAAAACAAACCCAAATACTTGTTTGAGCCATTCTACACATTTTAGAAATAAATCCAGAACAACAGCATGAAAGACATCTTCAAGCTGCAGTTCATCACCATCAGGCTAGTCCCCCTGACTTCATTCTCCATTCAGAAAATGGATAAAAACATAGAAATGGCAATACTCTACTGTAGTCTTGATATTTTATGAGTTTCTTGGGTGCAAACCTCCTGAGGTTTTATTCACAAGAGAAAGTTCACTTTCTCAGCACAGAATTCTATAAACATATCTCTGAGCTGTGTGCTTCAAGGACACGGGTGGTGTTTGGCTGCCCTGTATCCCTTATGAGGGATGTGGGTTTTCTCTCTCTCAACCAATGATGTGGAGAACTGTTACCACTGAATTCTAAGCATTCTAGCATTCTTGTATTGAGCATGAAGAAGAAAGCATCTAAGCTCGGTACCTGGGCATATATAGCCCAATCCTTCTGATCAATGGAGTCATTTCAATAAATCATATCAAACTTTCTGATACTGGAGTCAAAGCGTCCTGATTCACCATCGGACACAACAATACTCTACTCTAGTTCAAGCTATATCTACAGCACATGATGGCAATGTATTCCGCACTACCTTTTACCAACGTGGTCACAAGATATACACACATATATATTCCATCCACTCTGGCTTCATGGACCAAAGCCTCAAAACACACCTTAACACCTGTGCTCAACAAAAATGTGGCATATTGGTGTTTGACATGTAAACTCTCAGAAATTCCTTTTTTTCAGCAACCTTAACTTGGTCCGCATCTTCTCTCTCAACAAACCTCTCTGCACTGGAACTCCAACAATAAACTGTCTCGACACCACTAGTCCTTCAAGTTCCTGCTGTGGTTTCATGCAAGTTACTTGAAGATTTCCTTTCAAGCCTTCATGCCTCAAAAGTTATGCATCACTTGAGGTGTAGACTCTGACCTTGAAAATACAATTAAAAGGTGATGAATAGTTGAAAAGAGTATGATAATAATTCTAAAAAAAGCAGAGATTTAGATATTTCTGCAGGAAATTTGACCTTCCTACAATTCCAAATAGATTGGCTACTGAAGTGAAATAGTTTCCAAACTTTATTTTGGACTACTACTTCCTGTGTAATTTTCGCCCTGAACTCAAAAGTGCACCTCAGTACACGAAAGGCAAGAGGCAGGATTCAAAGGTGCAATTAAAGAGTACATCAGGGCAATCTGACTATTAGCAGCATGTTTACACACTCCACAAGGCAGAACTTGGAAATTATTATAAGCAAACTTCCCTGAACCACAGTAAGATAAAGTTGAAAAGTCAGCAGCTGCTGAGTGGGCACACTTTTTACAGTTTACAGCCAAGTTTACCAATAAATTGTCTGCTACAATTAAGGACCCTGAAAGTATGAATGCCAAAAGTAAAAAGGAATTTGCAACACACAGAAAAAAAATTACTATTTTTCAAAATTTTTCTGAAGACAAACCAATGCCTGCTGCGCAACTACAATTTCAAAGGAAGTGCATTGATCACACTCCTTAAAAATTGGCAAGTGAGTCTTCCCTTCAGAACACAGAGGTTCTACAAGTAGAATCACTTCAATAAAATGTTACGGGTTACACAGCATTACTGAATGCCTATGACAAAAACAAGTTTCTGGTTTCACTGGACCAAGTATAGGTGTGGTTGGTCACTCCAGCTGGCCACTGTCCGTTACTTGTGCAGCCATCACCTTGACTTTGACACAAACAATGCAAAAGCTTCCAGGTTCAGAGCTGATGCACTCCAGCTTTTCATCATTTTTATACTTACAGAGGGAGGAGAACGTTAGTGGGACAGCTAATGAAAGGATTTAAGTCCAATCTTTATTGGTCATCTCCACCCTTCTATTCATTCCCTATCAGAAGCTGGCTCTGCGAGACACTATGCTCAGAACAGAGAGCACTATGAATTCTGATCACAAAGCATTCCACTTGGGAGAATTTAGACAAGCCTGGAAAACCTCTCATTATGCATCTCTGAACATAACTCAAATTAGAAAGGATTCTGCTCCATGGCTCTGCTCTCCAAAATCTAACAATTATAATCTGAACCATATCATAGACTTCAATCAATCGGACACATTCACACCAAATCTGGCCAGACAGAGCTGTGACTGGTCTTAAAATTGAAAAAGTGAAAACAGTCATAATTCTACCACTGTTACTCCTGATGAATTTAAGAAGTTCTCCCAAACCTGACAACATGGAACAGTGATTGCAAGCACTATCCATGACTGGTTACTGAGATAATTTTTTCTGTTCTGTATGTAATTTTCTTATGTTTATCTTGGAATCTGAACTGCAGAAGTGAACGAAATTTCTTTTCCTATTGTGTGGATATTCCTAGTTAAAAATCATTCTGCTGCTCTAGAATTGGAAATAAATGTGCATGTACAAACATGAATATATACTTGCACAAACACATGTATTTGTTCACACACGTATGCACTTTCAAATCAATGGAATCATTTCAAATGGACATATTGAACTTGTGAATCATGGATAAGGTGTATTTCAAAGAAACACCTCCTCGCATCTAATACTATTTACAATCCTGAAATTAATTATACGTAGCTAAACACTCCTGGGTATTCCATTTGTTTGTTTATTTGGTTTCATGCAACTGGAAGAAAAATTACATAGGCCTTTCTGTTCTGTCCTCTACCACCACACAGAGCTTTCATTTAACATCCAAGAGATTAAAGAGGACTTACTAAGGTACTCAGAAATACTTCAGTCAATTATACCAACTGTCAAGCAACTGAGTTCAAGAACATTTTTATGATATAACAATAACTAAAATATCCCGATTTGCACTGCTTTATTACTGCAGCACAAAACTATTGTAACTGTAATGTTTGCTTAATGCCTAGCAAGTGCACACCCCTGAGATGGACAAGAGGGACGTAACCTCCAAGACACATTTATGCTACATGGAATTATACTTCAATTTAGCAGACAAGAGTAAACTTCATTATTTTAAATATTGATGCAATCGTTGAGTGCTGTTTTTCTCAAAAATTAACAGAAAATAACACTTGAGTACTTTAGCACATGATATCCAAAATTAGGCCCATGTACAGCTCAACTGCAATGCTAAGATGTCATCAGTCACTGCTGAGTACACACAATAGCATCAAAATATTTAAATATCCTTGCTGCCTTCTAGCTATTTAAGTTAGAAACAGCTCCAAAAAAAAAATCAAATTCTCGTCTCCAATGCTAAGTGAAAAAGCAGGCGTGCATGTCTGTACCTACAGACTTTCAGATGTACACAATCCAATCCTAAGAGAAACTCAAATCACATAGATGCCCAAACTGTTCTGAAACAGTGAGAAAGGACTCCCAACACCTTAGAAACAAATATGTCAATTTGTGTATTTCATTGCTGTTTCTAAAATAATTATTTGGATAATAGAAATAATTGGGGGAAATCACCAATGTCATGTGGATGGGGTTTTTTTCCCTATGCTAACTAGCACCCAGTGAATATTTTGTTTCTATCTAAGAAGAGAATTCAGAGTGCAGCCACCTGATTACACAGCTAGCTTGAGTCTGATTTCCTAATCAAAATACGTGAATTTCCCAAAACTTGAGAGAGATGAAATAAAGACATTAAAAATTTGCTTCAATAATGTAGAGTTCTTCCTCCTCCACATAAATATCCAGACCCCCCATTTTTGGAAGTGCAGAGAGGACAGTGGGCAGCAGAGAAGCTGAAGCCTCGGGACACAAAGAAGATTTCAGCCATGAGAAACAAGCCCCAAAACATCTTCCCAAAACCAAACAAAAGATGGCATCTACAGGAAGAGAATGACAACCCACAGCCTCACAGGTGCCTCCCCTCTTTGCCATCCCCCTTGTCTGCATGTTTTTAGGGTGTCAAAACACAGTACCTTTGCCTTTCCCGGCAGTGCTGCTACCAACCGAAGAGGATGCCTGGGAATCCTTCTTCAGTCTCTTGCTCTGAGGTCTGACGCTGGACCTGAGAAAATGATGCTGGTCCTGGCTCTGGGAGGGCTGGAGAGAGGCAGGGGCCGGTGACAAGTTTGGGTTCGGTGGGGGGCTGCTGGTAGTGTTGCTGTTAATGACCTTCTCTTCTTTCTTTGTGCTGCTGCTGCCTGGAACTGCCTCTCCTCCTCCTCCTGCCCCTTCTTCTTCCAGGGACTCCTCATCTCCTCCTGCTCTCTTGCCCAGCTTTTTCACCCCTTCCTCCCCACTGCTCTCTCCCAATTTCACTGTCATCCTGCGGGGGAGGAGAGGGAGAAAAGAGGGGGGGCACACAGTCAGGCCAGAGAGCCCCCCGGGGAGGCAGAGAAACCTCTGGGCAGAGAGGGGAGAAGTTTAGCTGCAGAAATTCCTCTCAACATGGCCGCCGTTGTTTGTTACTAAATCCCCTTTCGTTTGCTGTCCCGACCCAACAACCTGTGCCGAGGGTGGGACGGGGAAAGCCTTGCCACAACACCCCCCAGACCGGCCCAAACGGCAGCCAGGGCCCCCGGTAGCCTTCCGTCTCCGTCCCGAAGGGCTCCGGGCTGCCTTTAGCCGAGAAATCGCCCGGCCAAACTCAGGCGTGTGGCAGCGCTCGCCAGCGCCGGAGGAGCGGCAGCCGCTGGGCTGGCGGAGCAGAACGGAGCAGGGAAGCGCTGCTCCCCCATCCCATCCCACCCCTCCGCGGCTCCCGGGCCCGGGGTTCTCCTCTCTTCTCACCGCGGAGCCGCGGCCCGGCCCGCCGCGAGGGGGGAATCCATGCTCCTGGATGCAGCGGCGGCGGCTTCTCCTCTGTGTGTGTGTGTGTGTG
>VWZP01009833.1:0-20968 GCA_013396995.1 Dicaeum eximium | reverse complement strand
TTTAATTTGGAGGGCAATGAACTTCGGAGGCACCTACAGCGGTTGTGCACCCTTGCTTCGTTGTTCCTGGCCATGCAGATACAGAGACCCTGGCCAAGGAGGGCAGCCCTGAACCCTTTTGTGCCAAGGGAGCATCCCTGGGCTTTCACAGGCATTTGTCAACTTTCAGACCTGACATTGCGACTAGTTGCTGGGACGACCACTTCCTGTGCTGACTTCACAAATTCTCTCAGTTCTGAAGGCTTTTTTCAAACACTTGGAACAAAATGTCAGATTTGGACACAAGCTTAAGGCTTAAATCACATTGTCTGTTAAAACCCAACAACTGTTTTAGTTTTTCCTAAAGAACATAAAATATTACTGACAGCATATCTAAAAGAAGTCAACTTCCAAAAAAGAACCAGTTAGACCACCCAGCAAGAAGCAGCACTTGGGATGCAGCTGCCTTGACACCAAGACAGGAGCCACCATCCAACTTCCATCTTGAGAAAAAATAACCAACAAGAGGAGTAAATTCTGAATATCACAAACATTGGAATGACTACGGATTAGGCTGACACCAGGATAACAAGGTTCAAATTAATGAAGATTCATCAACGTGATATGTCATACAAACTCATGAAGTTACTACTTACACGCTATATTCCTCATATTAAAATTATATATTTCCCCCTAATTTTCAGCTAAAGCACTGAACCCATCCAGAATTGTGTTGGGCAATGGAAAACTCCTTGAAAATGCTCAATAAACTGACCTCAACTGTGGATCTAAACTCACACTGAAATTTGGTTACTCATTCACCTGACGGATCCCTAGTTACAGACTGGTCCTTCACACAGCAAAACCTACAGTTTCTAGTCATTTTGAGGACAGAAATCTTCAAATTCTGACAGTGTGCGCTCAAAAACCTTGTGTAAGCAAGGCTGAAATAATTTTAATCTTGGTTTTATTACTGCAAATTAAATGATGCACCCACCTGCTGGCCTCCCCCAACAATTAGCAGGGAAGAAACAAAGACACACTCCTTGGGGACAGCTCCTTACAGGACCCGAGTAGCACACCACAGGATCTGCCCCACTTCTTAACTGCTGGCTCCTTCCAGCATTCTGCCTAAACCATGCAGTTTCTCCGTTATAGCTGCTTTCTCCTTTCGTTTTCACCTTGTTCCTACTTTCCTTTTTTTCTCCTAAAGTGAAAATTTCTTCAGCCTCGCTGCTTTGGTCGTCTACACCCTCGTGGGCGTCCCTCCGCTGCCTCCCATAAGAGCCGCAGAGACGCGCTCCTCAAACGCGGTCGGCCCGGACGGGCAAGCAGGGCCGGGCCGGTCTCTCCAGGGCCAGGTGCGTCCCGCCCCGCACGCTCCATCCCCCGCCCCTGCCTCACCTGCCGCATCAATGCCGTCACGCAGCCTCCGCGCTCCGGCTCCTCCGGCACCCGCAGACCCAGGCAGCCCCGGGCTTCGCCCAGACCCGCCAGCTCCGGAGGCGGCCGGCGCGGAGCCCAGCGGCCCTCCCAGTTTTGCTGGCGGCGGCAGCCCCGCTCCCGGCTGTGGAGCCGACCTCTTCCCCGGGCTGCTCCGAAACCCAGCCGCGGTCCCAGCGTCTCCAGGCTCGGCCGGGATAGGGACCGCGCTGAGCTCGGGCCCGGCTGGGGCCGCGGCGGTTCCGGTTCCTCCTCGCCCTGCCCGGGCGGGGGGCGGGGCCGCAGCGCGCGGGCCCAGCTGAGAGCGCTGGCGCTCCCCGCTCCCCAAACAACGCACCCCATTGGCCGGAGGCGAGCGGGAGCGAGGCGGGGGCGGGGCCGCGACCCCAGCGCGAGCCAAACAAAGCGCGGCGCGGGACGCGTGACGAAAGCTACGCGCGGAGGAAGAGGCGGCAGCGCGTCTGCCTGGGGGGGGGAAACCCCGAGATTTGGCTGTTGATTGGCTGAAAGAAAAACCAATGGAGAGCCCTCTAGCCGAGTCCCTTGAACAGGGTCCAGGATTCCATTGGTCAGGGAGCGAGTGATTTGCATGCGGCGCAGTATTTGGAGCTGCCGGGTGGCGGCGCTGTGGCTCTTCTCTGGTGTTCGCACTTCCCGGCGCTCGGGGCTCCCCCGTGGCCGCCATAGGCCAGTAGGGCTGGGGCTCGCTACCTGGCGGCACCGTGTCGCGCCGGCAGTATAGCTAACTCTTGTTCCTTTCGCCGAGACCCGGGGAAGGCCGTGGGGCCGCTCTCCCTGGAGCAATTAGGACATTCCTGGGCTGGATCTGGGAACAGGCGCCCCGCCGTGAGGCCCTTCGCTGGACCTGGGTTTGCTCCTGCGCATTCTTCTTTTCGCAGCGGCGGCTCCTTGATGCGGACTGATACTTCTGTGTGGTGACTTCACGTTAACTGCTAATCAAGATAATTTTTTTAAATCTTAGAGCTAATAGTGCATGAGATACTTTTCCCTTAATAATGTGTTTGTGGAAAGAACATCACATAATCCTCTTTTTTGAATCTCTCATAACAGGAGAGAGTAACTCTCATAGCAGGAAAGGGTGCCTTAGTCCTCTTCTGAGGAAAATCTTTGTAACCTTAGAAATAAAGTCATAACTAGTTAAACCTCATTATGGAAAACTGGGCTCCCGTGGAGCATGTTGCAAGTAATTATCTGTGGTGGTAGAACTGTCACATGTCTTGAGCACTGTGTCATCACCTGTAAATATGCTGTATAGTGTATTTGTGAGTAACCAAGTGGACTGCTCTAGGTAGAATTTGTTAAAAAACGGTTTGTCTCCAGTGCTGAGCTTTGCATTTAAATTTACCTCTTAATTGTTTAGGTTTTTTAAAAGAGACTATATTTCAATTTCGTTATAATCTAGCACAAGATCATATGGCTTATTTTTCCTCCGTGGTTTGGCCACAACCAAATTCAACGACACTGCTAGGAGATGATAGATTCTGCATCTCCACTACCACGTATTTCCATAGTGCTTTGTCGAGAGGTGTGGAGTTACTTTCAGCTTTCCAGTTGAAGGTTTCCAGTCTCTCTGTATGTAAATAAATTTCCATGCTTGATTAGCCTCGTTGCCTCCAGTGGACTGTTAAGGTGTGAAATTGCTCGTGAGTCTAAATGTTGTGAGAGAAAAGCTGACTGAAAAGGAGTTGGACAAGAGCTGAGAGGCAGGGGGTAGGGTGAGACGTCAAAAGACACTTGAACTTGTATTTGTTCGGTTTTGATCACAGCCCTTCCTTGCCAATCTGTTTTCACAGACCTGCACAGCTACGAAGTGCAAATAATCTTCCAGTGTTTGTTGCCATGGTTTTCTAGGCCAGGCAAGAACATTAACTTGGATTTGTCCCACATCCTGTGTATTTTAAGATATGAATAACAAATTGCATTTTTACTAGAAAATAGAGCAAGCAATGCAGAACTGTTCAGCAAAAGGACTAAGTTAATTTAGATTTATGTTAAATTGTTTTTAATTTTGCATATAATGTTCATGATCATTGCAAATTATAACATGGAAATATTTTTCCAAAAATCCTAGATGTAAAAGCCACCAATACAGTGGATGTTCTGTATTTTGCTTTTAGATTATTTAGAGGCTAGCACATTTCATACATAATTTATTTCTTCTTAAAAGGCTGTGAAGTTGTTTGTTCTGGCAAACAATAATGGATGATCTTTGTGTTGCTGAAGCAGTTCTTTCCAATGCATGTAAGAGGATTTAAATGGAAGGACAGACTGCTATTGTTAATCCCTTACTGCTTACAGAATAGGAAGCACCTAGTCATGCAACTTCGTTTTCTTCTAGGTGTGTGAGGTCAAGCCCTTAGGGGACGGGAGGGAATGGGCTGTGAGTAACTGTACTACTGCAGCCAGTCCTGGGACTTTACGGACATGGAGCTGTTAGGCATCTTTTATGATACCAGGGACTTTGAATTAGATGATTTGAAAGCCCCTTTCAACCCAAACCATTCTGTGGTTATGTGATTTTATGAGTAGAAGGCAAGATGTTAAGATCCTAGGATTCCACATTCACTTGTCTATTTCTCATAAAAGCAGGGCTTCTCCACTGAATATTGAAGGTAGGAAAACTTCATTTCCAGCTAAGCCTGCACAAGTATGTATGTACAATTTAGTTATTGGGAAAATTTTTGTGTAACATTGAACCAGTCAATTCTGAGAGCTGTAAAGTGGTCGCTTGAGCAGAGACAGTCAGTGGAGTTGTTTAGACTATTTTTATTCCAGACTAGAAAGAGATGATAGACTAGATGATTTTTTTGAGGCTCCATCTGGCTGTGTGTTTCTGACTTGTGTCATGTAGTTGTAGTAGTTTCCACGACAGCCTGGTTGCCTAAGAAAACAAGGCATCTGCACACGGTCTGCTCAAATCCTCAACTTTTAGTCTGATGAACTCGAGGGTACAGTGAGAACAATTGGCTGGGCAGAGGCAAGAGATGAATTGCTGACTCTGGGAGTGGCACCTGAGTGAGCTAATGGGGCTATAGCATGTCCAAAGAATCCACCATGAAGAGATGCCATAAATGACTGTTAGAGCTGATGCCTTGTAGAGGGAGAAGATAAAAAGCTCCAGGAAACAGGACTTTGTCAGTTCTGATGCTCTGGTCTATGGGGGTTGATGACTTGTAACAAGAAGGTCTCAAACCAGTGTTTTGCCTCTCTACCTGAAGCTTGCCCATAATTATAGAATGCACTATAGAATGCACAGTCTTTCAATGCAGTGTGCCTTTCACTGGGTACTTTATCCTACTTGCTACCAAAACAGAGCTATGGGTGGTGGGATTTTGTTTGTTTGTTTTGGTTTTGTTTTGTTTGTTTTTTTTCTACAAGACTCCCTGTGTATTTGGGAAAGGAAACTGATAAACACCACATGAATTACACATTACACATGGCCATTCAACCTTGAAATATGCAGGAGCTGCTTGTCATAGCAGCTGTGGCTGCTTTTCATCAGCTTGCATAGAAGTGTTGTGACTGCAGAGGAATTACAAATGACTGTGGATAGGACAGTGCTGTGAGGATTTGGTCTTGAATTTTTTCAACCCTTTCGAAGGTGTTAGGCAAACGTGGCTGTTAGGGCTGGCTGCAGGCCCAATGGGGGCAAGCGCCAGGAATAGAGCTGGGTTTTACGTGGCGTGCTGAGGAGGTGCAGGGTGGTAGGAGGGCTTTACGAGTTGTCTTCATTTAGATGCTACTAGAAAAACTTGGTCGTTAAGTTAACCTTTCCCCCCAAAACTCTGAAAGAGCCGCTGAGCTCCCGGCAGTACAATTAAATACAGTTACGATATGCGTTTCTATCTCACGGAGGTTCAGCTGGGTCACGCTCCGTCACAGCAGATGCTTGATAGCGTTGGAGGCCGGGAGGGTTTGGGGAAAGATCTCGATTCTCGGGGCGGCGGCACGATCCATCACCTGCGATAAAAAAGTTCTTCTCAGGTCAAGCCACCAAACCGGACCAACTGCGCTCGTCACTTTCCGCCACTCTTCGTGTGCCGCCGGGCAGCTTCGGCTGTTCCCGTCACTCCTCGGCTCCGCTCGGCAATTTCCGCTCGCGGCTCGCCCCGTTGTCGGGGTAACGCAAAGCATCGCGGAGCGAGTGCGGCCTGCGGCGCGGGCGGTGAGCGCGGGAGCGGGAGAGAGGGCGGCGGGCGCTGCCTACGGGCGGGGGAGAGCGAGCGGCGGGCTCTGCCCGGTGCGACCCGGGGCGTGTCGGCCGGCTCTCCATGGTTGAGCCCGGCCTGCGGCAACAGGGTCGATCGCGGTCAGCCGGAGGTGAGGGGCGATTGAGCTGCTGCCCGGGGGCGGCCGAATCCGCCCCCGGGCGACTACGTGGTGTCGTGGCCCGCGTTTTTGCCCTCTCGGAGCCGGGGAGTTCATGGAGCCCCTTGTTCTGTGCCGGCGAGTGGCGGTCACGGCCCGGACGAGGGACCCGGTCGGGGTTTGGTCCACTTCAGGAGCTGCCCACGGCAGCAGCAGCCTGGGCTCTGCCTAGCACAGGCTTCCCACCCTTTCTCCCTCTGTGCGGATGCAGGATTCAACCGGGTTTTTACTTCATCTGTTTTACTAGTTAGAGAAGATTTTACATAGTCATTAACCATCTTTTTGTAGCACAGAGCAGTTTTGTATTACCTTTTTTTTTTTTTTCTGGGGCTGGCTCTTTTAAACAATTTCAAATTTAAAAACCGGCATTTCTCCTAGGTAGGGATTAATGGAAAAACCTCTGCTTTTGCTTTGGTAACTGTTGAGTCTTGTCAGAGAGTCTTATTAATCCAACTCGGACAGAGACCCTTTTCACCATGCATGTGGTGACTGGGGGGCCTCCAAAGGTACATCAGACAAAGTTGCTATCAATCTCGCTTAAATGTGCTGATAACACTGTGACAGAACATAAAAGCAACTTTTTAAGTATTGTCCCCAAAGACAAAATAGCATATATTTTTTTTCCTGAACGTTGATGATTGTTTTGCGAAATACGTGCAATTGTACTGTCTCGAAGTTGTCATTTGCAGTCGTTAATGTCTATAGTGTTTATCTCTGTGAACCTCATGAAGTTCAACAAGGCCATGTGCAAAGTTCTGCACTGGGTTGGGGCAATCTCCATTACCAGAATGGTCTGAAGGATGAACAGATTGAGGGCAGCCCTGAGGAGAAGGACTTGGAGTACTGGTGGATAAAAGACTGGAAATGACCTGGCAGCCCAGATACCCCTGTGTTCTGGGCTCATCGCCACAGCATAGGCAGCAGGGAAGGGGGGAATTCTGTCCCTCTGCCCCGCTCAAGTGAGACCTTCAGGTGTACCTCCAGCTCTGGGATTCCACCATAGGAAGGACATGGAGCTGCTGGAGAGAGTCCAGAGGAGGCCACAGAGATGCTCCAAGGTCTGGAGCCCCTCTGCTCTGGAGACAGGCTGGAGAGGTGTGGGTATTTAGTCTGGAGAAGAGAAGGCTCTGTGAACACCTCATTGTGGCCTTCTAGTATTTTAGGAATCCATTCAGTGCCAGTGCTGGTACCAGCTCAGGGTGCAGTTGGAGTGCAAGGAGAGCAAGAGGCCGTGAACTGCCGACTCTTTACATAACACAGGGCATGGGGACCTTCGGCCCAGCCAGGTGAGGGATACTCAGAGACACTCAGCAGAAGCTGGCAACCCCCAGACTTTCCCCGCCCTTAGACTGAAAGGGTGTGAAAGCCCGGGGCTTCCTTTCTTTGACATTTCTCCTTGCAGATACCAACTCAAGCTGTAATTTTGTTATTGCACCAAAACAAAATTATTTTAATGATCCAGACATCTTAAGACTGCTATGGGAAACCTATGGTTGAGCTGGTAAGGAAACCTGGTCTGACTGTGTGGGTGAGGAGGTGTAGCCGTAGCTGCGCAGGGCCTCAGTCCCAGCTCAGGTGGTGTGAGAGTGATTGTCAGGGTGGCTCCTGGATGGCTGGACAGGGAAGTTGTCTTAAAAAGAACTTTATGGGAGCTTGTAAGAAAGATGGAGACAGACTTCTCACTGGGGCCTGTACTGACAAGATGAAGGGCTAATGGATTAAACTGACACATGTTAGCTTTAGTTTAGGCATAATGAGAAGTTTTATTGTGAGAGTGCTGAGGCCCTGGCACAGGTTGCCCGGAGAAGCTGTGGCTGCCCCTGGATCCCTGGAAGTGTCCAAGGCCAGGTTGGACAGGGTTTGATCAACCTGGGATAGTGGAAGGTGTCCCCCATGGCAGGGGGTGGAGTGGGATGAGTTTAAGGTCCCTTCCAACCCAAACCATGCTGTGATTCCATGAGGTCTAACCATTTTTAAGAATTGCCTGTGGGCTGTTTCAAAAGTGTCTGTCAGATGTATCTAATTTGATTATTGAGATCAGGTATGGGGGCTTGGTTATGTTCTATTCCAAAACACAAAATGGATAACTTTTTTTGAAATTTATTTTTTTAAATCTTGGAAAAATAGAACTTGCAGTGCCAGAACAGTTTGTAGAGGCAGTGTTACTTGGTTTTCTTTTTCTTTCTTTGAAGGCTTTTTTGGAGAGGCAGCTGTCAAGCTACAGTGTAAATACATGAGCTAGCAGTAAACATGTGATTAAGGATTTCCCAAGATCATGGCAAGAAATGAATGATGGTTTAATTATTTTTACACCACTGAGTAATCCACTTATGTAAGCCATTTACTTATTTGTGTGTAGCAGTCTGCTGCACAGTTCTGTGTAGTTACTGTGATGGTGAAGAGTATTTTATATTTGGGGTTGTCCATAATTTATGTGACAGTATCACTGAATCTTGTTTTAGTAAGTGCTAGTCTGCCATTTTAAATATACACAGTATGGGTTGAAAAATTTTTCTTGCTGTCTATTAATTCCAAAAGTTAAATCAGTGAGTTGAACAAGAGATGCGATTTGGAAGTTTGATAAACTTATTTCTATCATTGAAAGGGATTGAAATATCTGAAATAAGTACTATCTATGACTACAGATGCAAGGAACAACTAAAAGTAGAAAATGGGGGCTATAGAGAAGACGTTACAGCTATATGGCTTGTATGATAAAACTATTATTTCAAATGAAATGTAGCTTTGTTTTCATTTAGGCATCTTACATTTTTATTTTAATCTGAAGTGAAATTCATTATTATTTCAAATTTTGAGCCTGTATAAAGCTTGTAGTCTGATATTAACTAAATCCTTTCTCTGTTAGAGGAAAATGAAATGGATAAAATAAGGAGTAAAGTAGTAGTATGGGCACAGAACTCTGAAACAGTACTGGAGATGTATGAAAACTTTCAAAATACGTGAAGTCAAGATGAAAAACACTCCAAATTTTATTTATGGTTTGTTGGGTTTTTTTTTTTTGAGTGGTGATAAAACTAGACCCACGCAGTCCCACTTTGGGAATGCTGAGGATTATGAAGGATTGCGCAGATAAAGGTGAGTGGATCTTGTTGAAAGATGAAATGGTTTGTCCTTAGGCTGACTGCTCGTCTGCTCTCATATCCAGTAGTTGATGTTGTTCCTTGTATGTGTCAGAGGCAAGCTACAGAACTCCGAACTTACTGAACAGAGTTGCCCACCTTTCTAAATTAACTGCCCAGCAAATTAGTTATTTTAGGCACTGACAGAAGATTTAAAGAAAAGAGACCCTAAGAGTCTGTTCATGCCCATTTTACATGCTGGTGGCTTAGGCAAGTCTCACTGCTGGGCATGTGTGTGCCTGCAGGTTCTGAACTCACAGTTCATCTGTGCATAAGAAAACATTTCTTCCCCTTAAATGTCACAGGAGTCTTTTAAATGTTTCATGCTTGGGGGCTTTTTTTGTATGTTTGTTTGTGTTGTTTTTTTGGGGGTTTGGTTTTGTTTTTCACCAGGTCTTGGCAGGGTTCTCTACCTGGGGAGGAGTAACCCCATGCCCTGGTCCAGGTTGGGGGCTGCCCTGCTAGAGAGCAGCCCTGTGGAGAAGGACCTGGGGGTCACCAGCTGTCCTTGACCAGCTGTGTGCCCTGGGGCCAAGATGGTGGATCCCGGCTGTGTGAGGAAAGGCATTGTCAGGGAGGGGATCCTGGCCCTCTGTTCAGCCCTGGTGAGGCACATCTGGAGCACTGTGTGAGTTCTGGAAGCTGGGCCTGCTGAGGCTTGAGAGGGGACCTCATCCCTGTCTGTCAGGGTCTGCAGGAAAAGCTCGGGAGAATGGACCAGGCTGTCTTCCTTGGGGCTCAGCAATGGGTAGAAACTGGAACACAGGAAGTTTAATCTAAATATGGGGAAGAACTTCTTATCGTGTGGGTGACTGAGCACTGAATAGGCTGCCCTAGAGAGGATGTGTCCCTCATTGGGGATATCAGAGTCTCCCTCAAGCCTCCTCTCCCAAGTCTCCCTCATTGGGGATATCCAGAATTATCTGGACACAATCCTATGCCAAGTGCTCTGGGAGGACCCTGCTTGAGCAGGGAGGTTGGACCAGTTAACCCACTGAACTCTGACTCTGTGATTATTTGCTAGGAATTTGAGGTATTTTGCTCCAGCTGTTTTTCTTTTGAAACTAAGCCGACTAAATCCCATGACACAAATTCAAAGACCATTTTTGTGTATAAATTATTATAGATTATTAGTGATGCCCTCCATTTCTGACCCGCAGCACTGAAAAGGGTTTTGTTCTCATGTTCTTTTCTGTACAACATCAGCACTTAGTTTTTTCATTTAAATGTTAGTAACAGTTCAAACATATCTGTACTATCTGTAAATAGCAGATAGTGTGATTTCAACAGTACAAGCTCCAAAGTGGTGACAGCTGTTGAAACTTAGTTTGAAAGCCCAGACATGAGGCTTTACAACATAAGAGTTCAGCCTGTACATTAATTAACATCTTTGGATATGAAATACTAGAAGTAACTTTCTGATAAATTCTGAGTTATTTCAGAGTGTTGTTTGAAAAGGATCTGCGCCTGGAAAGCTGTTTGTTTCTCTGGGTTCTTGCGTTGGGTGCTGAATGAGGCTCCTTGACTCCAGTATCAGAATGTTGATATGATTTATTAGAATGACTCCATTATTCAGAAGGTTTTAGGGCTAAGTTGCCCACGTTCAGAGTTACATGTGTCCTCCACCATGTTCAGAGCAAGACTCCCCAATGCTTACAAAGTCAGGGAGATTACAACCTCTACATCATTGGCTAGAAAAGAGAAAACTACATCTCCTGTATCAGGAGACAGGCAAAGGAATGCATCTGTTGTCCTTGAATCTACACACAGACGCAGGTTTGTTTTTACAGAAATCTGCAGAGAAGTCAGCTTTCCCATGGAAGGAAAATGTCCAGGAAGTTTCCATCTAAGAAACTTATAAAATGGCTGTGACATCAGAGTCCTTTGAAGTAGGCCAGCACATACCACTGGTGACACTGGTACCGGTCTATGCACACTGGGAATCTACAGAGTATGAGGCTCAGTGTTTCTCCTTGTTTTTTGTTTGTTTTTTTTTTTTCTTTTTAAATGCCACTCTGACTATCTCATGTCTGAGTAGTATGTGCAATAAGATGATTGCTGTAGTTTTATTTTCCCCCTTTGTTTTAACCTATGTATATGTCATTATATATAGTACATAAATTAAATATAACATAGCATATATGTAGTGTATATGTATTGTCTACATAAGCAAACCTGATAGAGATGTTTGTTTTCCTTGTACAGGTGTGCAGTCTGAGACAGCTTCTGTTATGGCTGTGTATGTGGATCATCGAACAGATGATCCCGATTCCGTTGCCTCCCCTTTGCATATAGGATGGCACCCACTTCATCCACTCCTGGCAGTTGCTTCCATCAGCACAGCAGCTGGGGGCTGTGTGGATATCTACCTGGAACAGGTGAAAAATCAGCAGCTTTACTTTCGGTCTCAATATAGAGTCACAGAATCACAGGATGGTTTGGATTGGAAGGGACCTTTAGGATCATCTTGTCCCCCAACCACCTGCCATGCACAGGGACAGCTTCCATAGACCAGGTTGCTCCAAGCCCCATCCAGCCTGGCCTTGAACACTTCCAGAGATGTGAGAGATGTGTGAGAAGTCACAGCTTCTCTCAGCAACCTTTATTGTTGTCTTAATTTAAAATGTCATATTTTTAATCTCTATTTAATTACTGTCTATGTCCTGTCCTATCTAGAACACAACAGATTCATCAGCCACTCATTATATGTATTTTTTAAAAGATATTAATAAATGAAATTGATCTTTCCTTTGAAATTTTGTGTTTACAGCCTATAAGTCTTGTTTGTGATGGTTACTGATTTGCTTTTTGCTTCTCATAGTGTGAGAATTGCAGGCTTATAAATCAATGAACACATAATGCTGCTGCTTTTTAACTCTTAAGTGAATAGAACATACTAAGAAATAGAAATTGAACAAATCATTCCACCACCTCAAGACTGAACTGATTTTCTGTCTGTGGACAGATATTTCTTTGGCACACTCTTAACTTTTACACGAGAGCCTTGTGTAAGACTTCGGTTTGCATAATTGTTAGGGAAGTAGCACTAAAAGGTATCTAGCATCAGACTTACTGAAACATGTAAGTCTGTTAATACCATAGCCTATAAAATGTGTACTTTTCAAAGTGTATTCTGAAAAATTGTTATCCAAGTTTAACAAATGGAAAAATAAATACTTAGAGAGGCTAAATGATTCACATGAAATATTATTGTGAACCCTGCCCAAAGGAGGATCTGCCTTTAAAAGCTGTTGAAGCATTAGATTATTCTATGTTCTTGGTGATGTGCTTTGTTCTTTTTCAATAGCTGGAACTTCTTTTTAACTTGAAATGTGCTTGAAGCCTTCTTACATCCTTTATATAGGACAGAAAGCTTCATGTTGACTGAGCTGTGAATCTGAAGGTTTGGCAGCTGAGTTTCCACTGGACTGAGCTCACACTGATTTCTGTTTTCAGGGAGAACATGTGCCTGATTCCCATGTCGAGAGAAGCTTTCAGGTCACATTACTTGCCTGGCACCCTTCTAGACCCATTCTGGCATCAGGATGGGAGACAGGAGAAGTTCTGATACTGAACAAACAAGACAAGGAGCAGCACACTGTACCCCCAAATCACAGTGCCAAAATCACAGTCCTGAGCTGGAGTACAAGTGGTACCTGCCTTGCGTCTGGGGATGGGGTGAGTAGCTGAAATGCCATGTGGTTTCGATGTGGAACACGGTCTTGGAAGCTCAGGAAAGGATCATGGGCTGGAGATCCATGGGGAAGGGAGAGTTGTGTGGGAGAGAAACTTCCTTTCCTTAGGTACAAATTAAAACTGTTAGGGAATAAAATCAAATCTTAATGTTTTAATTTTTTCTACAATATTATTCTACAATTAAAGAATTGCTGTTCTATAATTTTTCTTTAAATAAAAGTGTGTCGGATCTCAGTGAGTGCTGAGCGTTGATGAAGGTTTAAGGCTATTTCATGGATGGTGTAATTGAGGTATAGACAGTTTGAATTCTTTTGCTCCTGTCCGTGCAGACATTTTATGCCAGACTCAGGAATAAAGCCTAGGTGTTGAGAAACAAATTCCACCTACTACATACTCCTCCATACTGAGTGCAGAGCAGTGCTCACAGGAAACCCATGCTAATCTCTCTGGTTTCATTAATGCCTTAAAATTGTGTCAAATTGATTGTATTGGGAAATGTGACACGCTCTTTCTTGATGAGCTGGTTGCCCTTTTATATAGGGAAGTGAGAAAGTAGCTATTGAATATTCGGGATTAAGTATTCATAGAAGATTCTGATTTTGCCAGTTCCCGAGTCAGCCAATGAAGGAAAAAGATACTGTTTTCTGTATTTTCCCTGATACAAACTTGAGCTTGCCCAAGAATTTATGTCAGAATTCTTATTGTGAGGAAAAAATTATTTAATTCATTGTTTGTAAAGTTCTTCCGCTGCATTTGACGGAAATGCAGAAATTCAAAATTGAGTAAAAAGAGAACTTATTATCTTTATTAGAAAAGAGAAATTTCTGCCCAGGCAAAAGATGGACACATCTCAGTGTAGCTGAGGCCTTAATCATAATGAGACAATACATTGATGTAGACAGAGCTTACATTTATGAACAAAATACTTTTCAAATTGATTTCAAACCAGTGTCACTATGCTATGGTCTGAGGTGCAGCACAGATATGCTTCATTTCCTACATATTTTCCAATAGTTTATAAGTTTATTTTAATATTTTTCTCATGAGGGTTTATATTTAGGAAACTTCCATTAGGTAAATGCTGCTGGGATCATGCTCTGCTCATATTAGAGGAAATTCTTTAGAAAGAAGATAAATGGATCTTGATTTGGTTTCTGTTTCCACCCCCAGAGGGTGGTTGGACACTGGAAAGGCTCCCCAGGGAATGGTCAGAGCTGCAAGGCTGCCAGAACTCCAGGAGCCTTTGGACAATGCACTTGGGCACAGGGTGGGATTGTTGGGTTGGCTGTGCAGGGCCAGGAGTTGGGCTTGATGATCTGTGTGAGTTACTTTCAACTGAGCATATTCTATGATCTATCTTCACTAGGATTTCTGTCATCATACATCCTGAAATGCACGAAAACTATTTGAAAATAACTTCATAAAGTTGGAACAGGATGCTGTGAAAATCAGAAGTTTTAATTTGTTTTAAGTAAAAATAACATGAATGATTTCCATGTTTTTATCACAGAGAGGATCTAGATGTTTTCTATAATGAAAGCCTATTTGTAAGGCAAATTGCTTTCATACCAAGTAACTAAAGCTTTGGGTTTTTAAAAATTATTGTGAAGTTACAGGGTAGAATCAGAGAATACCTCCATTTGGAAAGGACATTTGGATAGATGATAAAGTCAATGTCCTGTGTCCTTTAAAAATACCATTTGAAAACAGATGGGTTCTGCATCCTTTTCAGTGACACTTAGGAGAGGTAGGGAGCCTTTTTGTTTCCAATCTCATGTGTTCCAAACTAAGAGTTGAGATTGCAAGTAGGTTATCTGGATACAGGCTGGAATATCTAGAAGGAGATGGAAGGAAGCTTTTGAAAGCTGCAGGCTTTTCTTCCAGCCTGTAAATGGTGCAGGTGATTTTAGTTGGGATCCTTGGAAATCGGTGGCATATAAAGCTGATGGAAGAGTGAGAGGAAGAACCAACAAGTTCAAAGGATCCTGTGATTTTCAGAGGTAACTAGCAAACATTTTATGAACTGCAAGTGTCCTCTCGGGGCAGGAGTACAGCAGTGTCACGGTTGCACAGCTGAGTGGCATTCTTTAAGCTGCAAGAAACATTGCACTTAATAAAGAGTTTTGGATAGTTTAACTTTGCCATCTTTCTGTTGAAAAGAAGTTAGAACTTTGAATCTTAGGAAAAAAAGAAGGAAATGTTACCTTGGAAGACCTCAGCTGCATCTTGTGTGGCTTCTAGTCAGAATTGTGAAGAATAAGTAACCACTGCTACCAATCTTTCACTTCTAGGAGAAGGATGATACTTCATTGAAAACAATAAATAAAAATAGAGCAAATTCTAATACCACTTTATTGTTGTCTATCTTAAATAAAATGAGATTGAACTTGATAATGAAAATTGCTGCTGAGTTTTTTCATGTAGTGCTTACATGGAAGGTTCCCAAATGCAATTTGGTTTCATAAACACTAGCATAACAACAACAATAAATAATCATATTAGCATTCCAACTGTGAGGATGTAGTGCAAGTAATTTGGTTGGAATTTGTCTCCATTCTTTCCAGTCACCAGGGGTTTGTTGCTCCTGAGCTGGAACTGCAGGGTGTGAGTTATGTCAGTACCTGTGCCAGGCTCGAGGGCTGGCCTGTTGAGTAATTAGCTAACCAGACTTCCTTTCTTTAGCATCAATGATTATTCTAGTTACTATATTACTTTTCTAAAAGTAAGTTCTTGAATGTCTGCTCTGAAAGAGGAGGAAAGCTCCAGAAATTCTGCCCTTAGTCTTTCTGCATCCTGTGACTTCACATGTCTAATCGTATACCCCTGCTCATCTACATTACATGCGCTTAACTGAGGGATGCATATGCTCTGCTATCCTTTATTTCAATTGCTAAAAGATAAGCTATCAGACTTGCAAGAAAAAAGTGGAAAGGATGTTATCAAGACAAATATTTACATCTGCTGCTTGCAGAAGAAAACCAAGACCGTTCCATTTAATTGCTGTGGCAGTGTGATTTAACTAAAAATGGATAGGACCAACAAGCTTTTTTTAAGTAATCAAATAATATAATGTTAAAGGTAACTTTGATTTCCTGTGGCTTAGTTTTAAGTGGGAGTAATTGTATGTGTCAACTAAACAAAAGGAAGGGTGTTGCTCTGTCAATAAAACATTTATTTTTATGTTCAGTGTGTAGCTGGAGTCTGGATTCTCATCTGTGTGCAAAGGGTGATGAATTAACTTGTCTTTTTCTAGCATGGTGTCTTGTTTCTGTGGAAAATGGATCATCGGGGCAGAGTCCAGGGTCCTGCCCTGGTTAAGCAGGAGTATGGGAAATGCTTGTGTCACTGTGTCTTTCGGCCACCCCCTCCTAGCGAGTGAGTATTGGCCACATCAAAGTTTCTGCTAGACCAGCTCTTTGTCTTGTTCCACAGAAAGAAAGTCCTACCCACAAATGAACTATTTCTAAATATATAAAAAAATGTTCTCCTAACTGCCCTATATTTTCAAGCTCTTCTCCCACTCTGGTAGCTAGCTCTGTGTCCTGTGTGCAGTAACTGATCTTCTTTCTCTTTTCCACGTCTTGTGTCCATTGCTGTTGACTCTTCTGTCTTAGTTCTTCTCATTAGCAATATTGCTGATTATGGAAAGCCATAAATACACTGGAAACACAATTATCATTGTATTATTGTTAAAAATAAATAAATTAGAAGTCAGTTCTTAAACATTATTCTTTCTTTCCTGTCCAAGGAAGAAATAGGAAGCAGCTGTAGTGAAAAAGAAGAGATTTCCTTGTCTGGTCTTTTCTGTTTCACATCTCTGAAAAAATAGTGATGTGTTTTGAAAAAAAAAAGGTGAAACAATGCAAATGAAAACTAATATTGAAATTTTGTTTTGTATTTTTTTTGAGTTTGTCCTTTTTTCAATCAGTGTATGAAACGTTTATTCTCTTTATACAGTATGCTTTATTAACTACTCATCCATTCTTTGAGACTGAAACTACGGTTATGAAAAGAATTGGGAATGAAGTATCTGTCTTTGCAGGGACTTTGTACAGCTCGCAAAAGTAGCTGTGAGTGGTGATGAGAAAGCCTTGGATATGTTTAACTGGAAGAAAGCTGGAATAGGACCACCTCTGAAAACGGCAGCCCAGGAAGGACTCTCCTTCTTTATCACTTTGACAGATGGTAAGAGCAAAACCACTTTTCCATTTGGCAGGGAAGTTGTTTCCTTAGAGCTTCAAAATAGCTCAGTGCATGATAGTCTTGTTTTCATATATCTGATACCTGGGCTGCATTCATATATCCCTCATATTCATATATTCAATAGGGTAGAGTATTCATAGAGTTGTAGAATGTTTGGTAAGAAATAAAATTAATGAAATCTTACAATCTTCAGGGTCTTGTTCACAAGGACACCAGAGGTGCTGGGTTAGTCAGGTTCTTGAAGAAGTAGTATGAGGAAAACAATCTCTAACACACAAGTGTAGATAAAATTATGTTTTGTGCAAAGCTTCAAAATAATGCATGTGTTGTGGGTTCTTTTTTCTATAAATAGGCAAATTCTGCTAAAACATACCTCTTATATTCTCAATTTTCTTTTCACTTTTTCTCATGCCTTGAAATGATGCTTCAGTCTTATGGAAGAAAAGTCTGAGAATCTGTTTTGTTAGTTTGCTGCTTAATATTGATTCTTCTTTGCATTTATCTTTTACTTGCCTTTCACTCTTCCCTGTCTTTTCCTATCCCTTTTAGTCCACTGGGTACTAGTTTGCTCTAAGCTAATTTTCTTCCCATCCCAATTTTTTTTTGTGATGCCATCTCTCTGTAATTTTCTCTTTCTGAACTGGAGCCAGAATGTGTGTGAGGAGTTAGATAATGGGTGTTTCTGGTAGGTGGTTTGAGTAATCATGTTGATTCAAGTGTTAACTGTGTTGATTCAAGTGTTAACTGTACTGAAAACGTCTCAGTTATGCAGGTTCTGCAGCTCCGTAACAATTTGATTCAGTGTTTTACTAAATCTGACACCCCTTGTTTACACCAGTACAGCACCAGTACAGTTTTGCAGGAGTGGCATGGGCCAGCTGTGTGGTTGGTTTGCAGAGGAGTAGACTGTACTTTCTTTTAAGTGTGAATACAAGCCTCTTTACTAGAAAGATACCATTTAAATGGAAAATGGACACAGGGTGCTTCATAAAGATACAAGGAGAGAAGCTTTGAGAAACTGTGCCTGTTCCGTCCTCATCTTCAAAGCCGCTGGTGTAATGGTGCAGAGCCACATCTAGGGACAGGCTATGTGTCCTGCGGGTGCTCTCCTTGGCTTGGGCCTCTGTCTTGGTTTGAGACAAGTTAAGAGGAAACGTCTTGAAAGGAGCATCTCCTCTGAAAAAAGGCAGGTTTGTGACATGCTCTCCCCTCATCAAATGAAAGGAATTTCTTGGAGAAAAGTGAAAAAACCTGCTTATTTAACACACTGAGTGCATGCAGGCACGGGAACAAGAATGAATAATGTTAGATACTAAAACCTTCTCGCTGCAGAGAAAGCTGGTGGATTTTAGAGTGCTTCTCGGCTTCTCCCGAGGTCTGAAGCTGGGTGTCCCTGCAGCCTCCCCCAGGCCGGGCTGCAGTGTGGAGCTCTCAGCGATGGTCTGGTTTTTTGGACAGGAGCAAAGCTGAACAGTTCAAGAAGAAGCCGCAGTCCTGGAAAAACTTCTTGGCTCAGCTAACAAAAGGAAGCTAGCTTAAAAGCAAAAAAATTTAACTCTCCTTCTCTCTCTGAGAAAAGCCCAGGGTAGTATCTGTGTTTGAACACGAACTGCTGAAAGAATTCCCCTGGCTTTTCCCCCTTCTCTAGGATCTAGCTTAAAGTTACAGGACCCATGTCTGGGCATAAAGGAGATGATAGGGGATACAGTATCATAAAGTCACCCCAAGACAGCCTCCTTGTCATACTTCTCAAATTTCAATCAAATGATACTGACTGACTGTTCCTTGTGAGCAGCCTCATTGCTTGGTTGGTTTGAGCATATATATTTTCGACTCGGTTCTTAATCTAGTTAGTGATCTGCCGTAACTCTCAAATGTCCTGAGAAGGACTTGGGAATTCTGGTGAGTGAGAGTTGGACATGCCCCAGCTGTGTGCACTGGCACCCAGAAATTGCCTGTGTGCTGGGCTGATCCCACAGTATGGGCACAAGGGAGGGGGGGATTTTGCACCTCTGCCCCACTTAGGTGAGACCCCACCTGCAGAGCTGCCTCCAGCTCTTGGGTTCTTAACACAGGAATGACATGGAGCTCTTATGTAATGAGTCCAGAGGAGGCCATGGAGATGCTTCATGGACTGGAGCCCCTCTGCTCTTGAGCCAGGCTGGGAGAGCTGAGGGTCTTCACCTAAGGAAGAGAAGGAGACCTCAAAGCCCCTGCCAGTGCCTAAAGGAGCTCCAGGAGAGCTGGAGAGAGTCTTTGGAGGGCCTGGAGTGACAGGACAAAAGGGAATGGCTTCAGGAGTGAAGAACGAGCTGGACACGCTGCTCTCTCCGAGCCTCTCCCGCCCGTCCGGGATTGTGCCGGGATAAAAGTTCCGGGACAGTTTCTGAGTCTCTCCCTGGCTCTCCTTCCTCTGTCTGTGTCTCCCAGCCCCTGCAGCTTCAGCTCTGTCTCCGGAATTGTTTTTGCTTACCACAGCTTCTCGGCTGTTGTCTCCCTCGGTTTTCCTTCTCCTGGTGATCTGTCCAGCAGCTCACCGAGACGGCACCTAAATTTTCCCCTCCTCTGGAGGTTTTTCGTGTCCCTTTGGCCTGCCTCTGGTTTCCCTGGAGAAGNACAAAATGTCTCCAAACCAAGGTCTTTTAAAGCTATTCTACCCAATTACATTCTAACACATATTTTGTTTTTACTCTTCTACCAATAACTTCTACTTATCTATCCACGTAACTTCCACATTACTACTTACTCTAACCAATAGTTTTCTACAACAAGTACTACAAGAAATGGAGGTGAAAAGGGACAAGAAGGAAGAAGGGGCAACACCCAAAATCCACCATCTTGTGTCCTATTCACTCTCATATTAAAATCCTAAAACCCAAATTCTACATTCTGTGACACACTATTACTACCACCACACACCACCACCTGTGTGCTCTAACTCATCTTAAAGTTTTGGCAATTTTTCCCAGGGACAAAGGTTAAAAGCAGTGTTCTTCTGAGGGTCAGAATCTCCCAAAACAGGCATAGAAACACCCTCTGTGTCCTGGATTTCCACAGTGTCTCTTGGGTACAGCATTTTGGCACAGATCCCTAATGTTTGTTCTTATACACTTGTGTTTTCTGCTTAAGCTTTTGGGGGAATATGGTATTTAACTTAATAGGTTTTTCATTTGCGGTGGTGTAAAATGTCGCTCTTACATAATACTGTGATTTGCTAAGAAATTATGTGGATGTGGCTTGAGGTCTGTCAGATTTTGATGACATTGTTTTGGGTGATTTTTGTAGTACCACTCGTAAACAATGTACTGCTTGTTGGGGGTTTCACTGCCTAAACCCATGCATGGATGGGCCAAGGCCAATTGTATGAGATTGAATAAGGCAAAATGCCAGCAATTATGTGACAACAACCCCACGGAGTGCTCTAGGCTTGGGAGAGAGTGGCTGGAAAAGTACCCAACAGGAAAGACTCTGGGGGTACTGTTGACAGCAGGTGAAACTGAGTCCAAGTGTGCCCAGGTGGGCAAGAAGATCAATGGCACCTGGCTTGGATCAGCCATAGTGTGGCCACAGGCCCAGGACGGAGACCATCCCCTGTGCTGGACACTGCTCAGACACCTTGATTCTGGGCCCCTTATGACAAGAAAGACCTTAAGGGGCTGGAGTGTGTCCAGAGAAGGAAATAGAGCTGGGGTAGGGTTTGGAGCAGCTGATGAGGAGCAGCTGAGGGAGCTGGGAAAGGGACTCAGCCTGGAGAAAAGGAGGCTCAGGGGGGACCTTCTGGCTCTCCACAACTCACTGACAGGAGAGTGCAGCCAGGTGGGGGTTTGGGCTCTGCTCCCTGGGGACAAGGGACAGGACAAGGAGAAACAGCCTCAAGTTGTGCCAGGGGAGGGCAGACTGGAGATCAGGAGGAATTTCTTCACAGGAAGGGTTGTTAAATGTTGGAATGGGCTGCCCAGGGCAGTGGTGGAGTCATCATCCCAGGAAGTGTTCAAAAATGACTAGATGATTTTGGAGGTCTGTCGTCTTGACATTTTATGAGTTTCCTGCATGCGGGCCTGCTGAGGTTTTCTTCCCGGGGAAATCTCACTTTCTCAGCTGTACTAGTTTGAAATCAA